>JAOTQK010074221.1:0-10307 GCA_025642025.1 Rhododendron ferrugineum | reverse complement strand
TGTCCAGTACAGGATGTTACCATCACTGATCATATTGTCATTAAAGGGACTCATACTTGCTGGGGGGCAGAATTCTTTCCAAGTTTGGGCATCCACATGGTAAATATAGCCGCAGCAACTCAAGATGATCTTCTTTCCTTCCCCAGGACCACCATAAACGACAGGGTTATAAACTAAATCGTGCATGAGACTATCGTCAGGGAGTGCTGTTAGAGGCTCCCATTTGTTTTTTTCAGGGTCAAGAAACTCAGCCCATGGGCGGGTGGTAGAATTATTATCTTCCACCGTCTTATTATTTCCCCCAAAAACATAGATCTTGCTTTCAACAGCCACGGCTTTACAACTACATCTGTCGTTAAGCATATCGGGGCCCTTAATCCAATCCTCTTGGGGATGATTGGTATCAAAAAGGAATACCTGGTTATGGAATGACCATTCCTGTTCGTTTTCAGGGTCTTCTTGTTCGTTCTCAGGGTCTTCAAGCATACAACCAAGGGCGTATAAAACCAAGCCGACGTCGACGACAGACGTGTTATAATATTCTGGTCGCCTTATCGACTCCGCTGGAGTAATAACCTGCATTCCAGGCCACCGCTGCCGCTTTCCGTCCTCATCCTCTTTGTCTTCTCCGATCGTACTAGCTCTCTCATCTAACAAGTTGAATAAGTACAACACCGGCCCCTTCTTCCCTTCAGGACCACGCCCGAGAAGGCAGAGACATTTCTCCATCTCCGTCGCCCTCAACGTCTCCATGTCCCTCGTCTCCTTCTCCATCTCCATCTTCCTCATCTCCGTCTCAATCATTTCCCTTAACTCCGTCTCCCCCGTCTCCTCCTCCAAGTTCTCCACATGAGATACATCTTCCAAAAGTTCATCTCGTTCATCCCCCACAGCTCCCACATCTTCCTCTCCCTTATCTCCCTCATCTTCTCCTCCCTCCTCTGCTTCTCCCTCGTCTCCTTTGCGGCCTCCATCTCCTCCGCTTCAAGCTCCTGCAAATCGGAGCTCGATGATGGCCTAGATATTTTCCCCCCTCCCTCCCTCGCCGTCGTATGCGTCTACTACTCCTATATATAGTTTGTGGGGTAAGATACACTGACCTCCCCTGATATTTCTCTACATTGCAAAAATCTGCCTTCAGGTTTCATAAATGACACAAATTTTCCTTCTGGTTTAGTTGTCGGTTACAAAATTCCCCTTCCGTTAGTGCACTGTTAATGGGTGATGTCAGCATGTTTCTCACATTTCATTTCCACTTTTGCCCTTATTAGGCACGTGTATTAAGCAACCTTTTAATTTTCAAAAAATCACTTCAAATTATTAATACCTTCTAGCTTAAAAGCAATATATTAAAGTGCATGTCTCCATAAGGTCGCGTGTTCAAATTCCACGAAAGCAAATGTTGGAGTCAATAGAGAGTTTTGTCCGATCATCCAAAAAAAACAAATCTTCGTAAATTCAAGAGAAAAAACATGACAACTGTGAGAGCAACATGTTCTGGGGTTGAACAATTTAGTTTTTTTTTTTTTTTACCACTCGGTATAGTTAGCGGGAGCCCTGACCCTAAACTGCCCATGAAGGGGCTCAAACCTCCATCTCCTGAAAGGAGGGGAATGGTAGGCAACCAACTGCACTAGGCAGTGGTTCCTGAACAATAGAGTTGAATGTCTCTTTAAGAATGTTTCATGATACAAGTGCTAATTACTCTACTGCTTTAATATTGACGGGTGACCCAATGAGAATTGAATTGATGCCCCCACTCCCCTTTAAGTGTCCATTAAGTTCACTTTCTTCAACCAAGAAACCAACCCACCCAAAAAATAACTCCATTAAATAAGGATTAATCAGGGTAACGTATTCAAAATTACGAGGCCCCTGCTCCATAGTAGTAAGTCAATTTATGATAGGGTCCTTTGTACTGTTTGATTATGAATGGAGTAGATGTTTGCGGAGAAAAATTTCTTTACGGAGCTTTTTGTAAAGAAAGTTTATGGATAGAAGCGGTAATAGATTATTTTCAATCCGGACTGTCCAAAACACTTTTGGACGGTCAAATTGAGCGCCTCCGTAAAGAACTACTTTACAGCAATTCTATCTCTCATATTTGCGTTTCCTCAAAAAGCTTATGATAATTTATATGTGTTCTATCAGAAAATCTGGCGTACGTTAACCCAAAAAATATAACATACGAAGTACTTAAGTTTGACTTCAAAATACTTCAACCTTTGAACTAATTGGAAAAAAATGTCTCCAGCCATGTAACTATTGTACAGAACAGCTACGACCATGCTTTGCAGGGGAGTAAGAACAGTAGAAATCAGAACCCAAAGAACAAATGTTTCTGACTAATTCCAAATTTACTATGTCAGTGTTGGTGACTCTTCAACGTGAATTCTCAGTATTAGAACAATCTGTGGCCTCCAAAAGAAATTCCATAAAGATGTCAAACAAAATACTAACTAAAAATTGTCCGTGCCTTTAAAGTCACGACACAATGTAATCTAAACCCAACCTAAATGACTAACCTTCTTTATTAATTACTACTTATTTAACTACTAGGTGGCCGCATGAGTACCGTGCCCGTTGGTTGACAATTGGAGAGAAGCATGGGTAGAGAAGTAGGTCTTATAATTCACATTCATGTGCCATGGAAGATGACACCACTTAAAGATAATGCCTCAATCGATTTGCTCCACAGTAATACTACCATGGATCTTCATATCTAACGCTTAGGATATAATCATAATTTTCTACATTAAAAAGCACGAGGCACTACTGAAGCAAACGAAAATTAACTTAAAGCGAACCTATCAAGTATCAACACCTTTTCTTTTGTCTTTTTTTAACGGCCAAAAAGAGAATTTTATTAGTCGAATGTGAATATTAAAGAGACGAGCGAAATTGGCATCACAACGAGAGAATAACATCGAACGAAGTTGGCACCCTACCCGCGATCAACAACCCCAAAGGTTACAAGGTTCGCAACAAATCAACCTAACAACCAAAACAGACATAAAAGCAATCGAGAGGAAACATGTCTAGGAGAAACCCAGACATGACCAGACAAAAACAAAGACAAAATACTAATAATAAAAACTTCCCAGGTAAACTGCCCCTAAACAAAGCGTCCTGGAACAGAACAGCATTATAAAACCAGCAGCACAGAGTAGACCAAGACTGGCTCAGCAGAAGCAAACAGGACTATATACTCACCGAAGGCTGCAAGCCAAGCAATGGCCTTCTAATTGAGTCTTGTACTTTGGTTTCGGGTGCGACACGCTAATATGGGATCAAGCCATTAGGATGGAAGGAACAAAGTTCTTCACCAAGGGAGTTCCTTTTGTTGCAGTCACAATGCAGGATACATAATTACCCCCCAAAAAAATGCAGGATACAACATTAGACACAAAGAGCCACTCTCGACCAAGAACCCAAAGTCCCAACAATCGAGTTGAAAACTGTACCCAGCATGGCCCAACTCAGGCAAAAGACGGAAAACAACATGCAATGCATGCCCCACAAACCACTGCAACCACTAAATTTAAATGGAATCGTACACCATCAATTTCGGTCCTTATTTCTGAGTAGTCCATTAAACCGTTACATACCCTTGATAGCATTTTCCATGAATTCAGAGTGGTTTTTTTTTTGTTGTTGATTACAGCAGCCTGAAAAAAGAAAAAGGCCTTACAGATTCTGTCATAAAAAGAGAGGTAAAGCTTGCAATAGGTTTGTACCCAGTTTTCAAACATGAGCCAATACATATACTAAAATTTACACCTGCTATTGGACAAAAATAATTTTCCTTGTTAACTGCTCGTACCAATGAGAACCTTCTTCCTTTCTATAGTTATGGTGTCATAAATATAATTCTTGATGCAACATGCAAAAGTTAATGATCTAAACCAGGATAATTATACCACATGATATACAAACTATGTTCAGCATTCTATGTCAAAAGTAAATAGCTCGATGTCAGTACAGTGACAATAGAGGAAAAAAGGAGATATCTAAGTTCGTCATACACTATCACTACCTGAAAAACCACACATAACATAAGCAATCAAACTCAGCCATATGTTAAAAAGAGAAAAGGTAATAAAGAGACAACAGCGGAAAAGGAGAGACAACTTCCCGAGTCCGAGGGACTGGAATCCACCAGGAGAAATAACTCTAAAGAGAAATATTATTGAAGATGAAAAAGTTTGCAGGCCTTATGCCTTACAAGAATACTTGAGCTGCTAATATTTTAACCAAAAAGGAAACCAATCAAAAGCCAAAATCTGCCTCAGATTATGCCAGAACCTTCTACTAAAATAGAAAAGGAAAATTCTAAGACCCTTCCATCTACTACCACTCAATCACATAGATTCCCAATCAATCACGCATTTCTTCTGATTGCAATCACAACATTACGTCATGCATCAAATCGTCTAGGAGAATAGGGGAAGAAACAAAAGGGGGAAACCCTATGACTATTAGGGGTCTTGAATATGCAACGAAAAAAAGAGAAAGGGGAGAAGGGGAAGGAATACATAGAGACGCAGCTCTAACAAACCTAGGAATTTGAGTCTTTGACACATCTTTTTTTAATTTTTTTTTCCTGATCGGCAGTCTTTGACACATCTTTGCAAGTCCTATTTATAGAATCTTCAAAATCTCAAAATGTGAAATTTGACAAGTAACCTTATCCTAACACTAACATGTAATGGAAAATTAGACTCATTTTCTTTTTCAAAATACAGAATTGCACAATCATCATATAGCCCTAATAGCATTCTGCATCAATTTGCTGTGGTTTTAGTGTTAACTTTAGCAGCCGAAACAAAGAACAAAATCAATGGTTTTAGTATTACAAGACGAAGGCATAGCTGTAATCTATGTCCAGTGGATGACCAATGATGTAAGTTTCGCGACATACAACGGAAGCCTTGTGCCCATCTCGGTGCGATTCGTGCGAAACTTGAAACTTGGTGCAGCGAACCTTGGTGCGATCTCCAGGGAGATCTTTGAGGGTGATAAAGCAAAAGTGGTCACCGCCCAAATGAAGCAGAGTTGGTTCAGGGATAAGAAGATCTCTTCCGTACTTTGAAATCATACAACCCTCAACCCTTCCACAATCTATATCCTGGGTCTGCATATTGAAGGAGAAGAGCAGTGCACGAGTTGTCCAGTACAGGACGTTGCCATTACTGGTTAAATTGTGAGAAAAGGAATAACAACTTTCTGGGCGGTGGAATTTTTCCCAAGTTCGGGCATCCACATGGTAGATATAGTGGCACCTAAACAAGAAGATCTTCTTTCCTTCCCCAGGACCACCATAAACGACAGGGGTATAGAGTAAATCGCTAGTGTGCATACGACTACGCTTAGGGGCTGCTGGTAGAGGCTCCCATTTGTTTGTGATGGGGTCGAGAAACTCGGCCCACGGGCGGCTTTTAGAATTATGATCTCTCTTCCTCTTATTATTATTTCCCCCAAAAACATAGATCTTGCCTTCAACAGCCACGGCTTTTCCCTCCTTACCTCTGGAGTTGAGCATATCAGGGCCCTTAATCCAGCCCCCTTGGGGATCGTTAGTATCAAAAAAGAATACCTTGTTATGGAAAGACCATTCTTGTTCGTTCTTAAGGTCTTGAAAGACACCACCGAGGACGTACAAAACCGTGCCAACAACGACGGACATGGCATAGTATTCCGGTGTCCGTGTCGCTGGAGTGATAACCCGGATTCCAGGCAGCCGCTGCTGCTGCTGCTTTCCGTCCTCGTCCTCTTTGTCTTCTCCAAAGACCTCGACGCAGCACCTTCGGCAGAAGTTTCTCTTACTCTTCCTCTCATCTTCCAAGTGAAATAAGCACAATACCGGCCCCTTCCCTTCAGGACCACGCCCGAGAAGGCACGGAGATTTCTCCATCTCCGTCGCCGTCAACGTCTCCATCTCCCTCACCTTCCTCATCTCCCTCGTCTCCGTCTCCATCTTCCACATCTCCGTCTCAATCATCTCCCTTAACTCCGTCTCCCCCGTCTCCTCCTCCAACATCTTCCACATAAGATAAATCTTCCAAAAGTTCATCTCGCTCATCCCCCACGGCACCCACATCTTCCTCTCCCTTATCTCCCTCATCTTCTTCTCCCTCCTCTGCTTCTCCCTCATCTCCCTCGTCTCCTTTGCAGTCACCATCTCCTTCTCCTCTTCAAGCTCCTGAAAATCGGAGCTCGATGGCCTAGACCTTTTCCCCCCTCCCTCGCCATCACCTTCGCCGTCTACGTCGAAAGCGTCCTTCGTCCTCTCCCCCCTCATCACCATCACTCCTTTCTAGCTCTAGGGTTTTTCGAATTGAATGGGTAATCGTCGCGTCTGCTACTCGTATATATAGTTTTTGTAGGGTAAGATACACTCACCTCCCCTGATATGTCTGAAAATTTCAAAAATCTGCCTCCAGGTTTCATAAATGACACAAATTTCCCATCTGGTTTAGTTATCGGTTACAAAGTTCCCCTTCCGTTAGTGCACTGTTAATGGGTGATGTCAGTAAAAAAGAATTAAATTTATATTCTTGTGTATTCTCGTAACAAAAAATCTTGTAGAAAAACTAAAATTCTTTTCTTTTGGCATGTTTTATTTCGCAAGAAAGTGTTTCTCAATAAAAAAAAAAAAATTGAGTACTGGGTTCCAAAACTTTATCGGTAACTCAACACAAAAATGCACAAAAAGTTGATTCTTCCTCATTTCCTGTCCTTTTTTTTACTATTGAACAGGACCTTAAGGCCTTTGGTGGGAACTTTAACCACATGAAATGCATCAGTTAAAGAGACAAAACACGTCAAATTTATATTGGTCTTGCTAACCTCCGCCCACTAGACGGCGGATAATATGCCAATAGTTGCAAAAAATATGGATATTGATACATATCTCACTAATATTAATATACTTTCACAAATATCTATACATTTTTTCTCAAATATCAATGCAACTTTTCCTAGTATCCTCCACCCTAAGGTGGATGTAAGCATTTTCCAATCTATATATATTTCTATAGGGGAAGGCATGATAAGCACTAAAAAAAATCGATGACAACAATTTTGGTTACAAAAAAATGTGTAATTATCACCAAAAAAAAAAAGCGTAACTAATACCAAAGCAATGTGCAACTAGTCAAAAAAGTGCGTAACTATTACAGAGTGTACTTTACACTCCTATTTGTAACTTCAACAAAACAATATTGCGTAACTAATACCGTAAAAGAAACATAATAAAAACATTGGACAAGTATTTAGGCACGTCCAACACATGTCCAGAGAGTGTTGTGTCTGTGACCGACACATGTTGAACACGGATACGCGAGGACGGTAGACGTGTCCATGCTTCTTAGCACATCAGGCACTTAAAACTCAGATTATGGTAATAACTGGACTGTGCATACTTTTACTAACTTTTATTTGCTGCATTTAGATAGAAGGGGATGATGAAATGGTTTTCCTGTCATTGGAGCTGTAGCCCGAATTAGCTATCTAGCTAGATTCAATTTCTTAGCCCCTCTTCTTCAGAAAAAGGCTGGTGGAAGTGTCCACTGTGATGACTGATGAGCTTCATTTGAAGTGTGGCTACGGACTACGGTGGTTACCTGTTTGTCTTGTCTTATGAAATATCGGTATACAAAAAACATTAGGTAGCAGGAGCTTTCGGTTACCAAACACGATGGTAGCTTCGGTCTTTTGGAAGCTATACTATCATGCTGTTTAAACTTAACTGCCAAATATTTGCTTGATTCCATGATGGCTTACTGAGCTCAGACTGACTGAGAAGATTATGGTGGAGATATGGAGTACATATCTGACCCAAGCTATAAGGCTACTCTCTAAAATTGGGAGACTACTTCGATTGTTTGATGCTAGTGATTCAGTTCCGGTAGATCTTTTTTTTTTAACAGTTGTTGGACTGGAATCTGAACGTCCCTTTGGTGCTATGCGCAGGTCAAAAGTTCTCTTTTTTAAACCCATTTTTAGGGAACTCAATAAAAAAAATTAGAAAAAGGAAAAATATATTTGGAAATTCGAAAAGGTTTCAAAATCTTAAAAAGAAAATATTGATATGGAAAGTTGGTTGGTTTAATTTCTCTCCCATTTAATTCCATTTAAGGTGTGATAGCGATGAGAATTGAAGATCTGTAGCTAGCAGCCCAATTGCTTAGCTGTTTCCTTGATCCACTCGCTATGCAGTCAAGAGCATAAGAATAGGCTCCCTTAATGCACGATAGGTGCAGTACGTAGCAAGAACAAAGAGAGGTGGGAAGCCTCATTTAATCACATATTTTGATGGTATTCTTTTGGGTTTGCAATAAATTTAATCACTTATTTTGATTCTCTCTCGAACTTGAAACGTGAATACTCTTACAAGTCCATTGTTGGAGAGGTGGGAAGCCTCATTTGTCTTTATGCTAAAATTTCCAGGTTTTTGTCATCGGTGTTGACCATTTTGAAAAGCCCTAAACAAACACTCCTTCCAATATTTTTATAAAAATCATGTCACCTATGGGCGCGATTTGATTTGGTATTATGGCATTTGACTTGGACCTTTCCATAAAGATATTCTTTTATAGTTATATGGAGGTTTTTCCTTAGAACTCACGTGCTCGGGTCGTGTGAGATCGGAGCGTGACACTATAGAACTTTTACAAATTAATATGAAAATATAGTATAACTAGTGGGATAATTTGGAGGTGTGCAGGGACCCGGACCTCCGCTTGCACCTCTCTCAGTCCGCCACTTGCAGTAGGCGTTTGGTTCTGTTTTCGGTTTGTTATGTCTTTGTTTTATCCAATCTCCTTATTGGATGCCTTTGTTTTTTGTTATATTTTTTTATTTCTACTCGATATATCTTTTTTGAGTTTATATTTTGTCTTCCTTTGCCGATAAAAAAAAAAGAGAAATGGAGCAACATTGTTTTTTTTTAAACCTTTTGACACTGTTCATTGCCAAAAAAAAAAGGGGCATTAACTTTGGCAAATTTTGGCGAACCAATGTGGATGCTCTTAGGACATCCGCATCTCAGTCGCTACCTGTCCTTCAAAGTTAGAATAAAGAGCAAAATGGAAGAAACTCTCCTGCAACAGCCTCACTAGCTCCCACCCTCGCTGCTTCCCAATTCATGTAGCTTTGCTACATCACATTAACCATTATTTTACTATTTAATCTGTACTACACTTACTTTTGCCTGACGGAATAAAGAACATAACAAAAAATAATAATAAAGAATGAAATAAACAAGAATAAAGAAACAATAATTTTAATGGGATAATTTTAATATAGAGAGCCTTAAACAATTTAAAAGTGGATAGCTAAAGTAATAAAGTGACTTTTTAAGATATAATTTGGTCCAAAATTTGAAGAGGCTGACGTGAATGCTCTTACAATTTAGTCAGTGGTTGATTCACGAATTTGGACTTTCGGCTCTCGCTAGTCCATTTTAATCGAAATAATGTTGCATGCTATACCCAGTAGGGGGCCCCACCACAGGCGCTTGCTTTTCAAGTCATCCCAACCTTGTATAACTTTTATAAAGTCAACATGCATGAACAACACAATTGAGGCCCCGTTTCGAAAACTTTCTTATTTTATAAATACTTATTTTGAAGCTTCTCAAATAAAAATAAGATGAGCCATTCCACAAAATCTAAATAAAAAGTTTCTTTCACAATTTCAAACTCAAAAATAATGTAAATGTTTGCACCGTATTAAAAATCTCAATGAGATCTATCAAACAAGATCCATATTGATAAGAAAATTATTTGCGTAAGCACATGATTTTTGAGTTTCTTGAAAAAGAAGGAGTTTGCTATAACTACCGATCGACCGGGGAGGGAAATCGTACCGACGGCCGCGCCGAGCCGTCTCCGGCCACCGGACGGCCGATCCAAGCCGTCTAAAAATTCAAAAAAAAAAAATCAAGGGGGCAATCGCGGGAATCAACGGCATCCGAGATGTGTAGGGTGCTTGATCGGAGCACCCTTTTTCGTGTATAAGGGGTGCTCTGTTATACACGAAAAGGGGTACTCCGATCAAGCACCCTACATACCTCGGATGCCGTTGATTCTCGCGTAAGCCCCCTCGATTTTTTTTTAGAATTTTTGGACGGCTCGGATCGGCCCGGCAAGGCCGCCGGTAAGATTTCCCTCCCCGGCCGGTCGGTAGTCATAACAAACTTCTTCTTTTTCAAGAAGCTCAAAAATCATGTGTTTACGCAAATAATTTTCTTATCAATATGAATCTTGTTTGATAGATCTCATTGAGATCTTTAATACGGTGCA
>JAOTQK010074152.1:0-10311 GCA_025642025.1 Rhododendron ferrugineum | reverse complement strand
TTTAAAAGCTTATTTTACTTAAATAAAAGGAAAAGATTAATAAATTATTGGATTATCAAAAAATACACAGAAATAAAATAAACTATAATTTGAAATCCCTTGTTTATTTAATAACATATTTTTTTTGGTTTTTCCATGCCTCGTGCTCGTGCCGTGTCGTGTCGTGACACGTGCACCATCCCACTTCTGTGTTGTGCCCGTCTAAGACCGTGTCGTGTCGTCCCGTGCCAAGCCAACTTTCGTGTTGTGCCCGTGTCGTTCCCCCTCACTTCCGTGCTTGTACCGTGCCGCGTGCCTGTGGGGTGCCGTGTCTGGCTAGAACTGTGTCGTGTCGTGACTCATGCCCCATCCCACTTCCGTGCTGTGCCCGTCTAAGACCGTGTCGTGCCATTCCGTGTCAGGCTAACTCCGTGTCGTGCCCGTGTCGTTCCCGCCTATATAGCACCGACACTCCAAAAGGGCGCCGTGTCCACGTATTGGACACGGGGACACGCAGGGATACGTCGTGGCGTGTCCAATAATTTTTATTATTTTTTGATAGGTGACACGGCTAGGGGTCAAAATGTGATATTTTTTAAATTTTTGGGGGTTAATATTAAATTATTCAAAACATTTGGGTTAAACTGTAATTATGCCTTTGAAAAAAATTTATACAATTTGTGAAATTATTCATATACAATGGTTCATAAATTTTTTTATTTATACATGTACATATATTTATTTTTATTTATTTATACATGTGGCATGTCCCCCGCCGTGTCCGTATCCCCATTTTTTTAGAATTGCCGTGTCCCATGTAAGTGTTCATGCCCGTATCCGTGTCCGTGCTACATAGGTTCCCGCTCACTTCCGTGCCCATGTCGTGCCAGAATTAATCCATGCCCGTGCCGTGCCGCCTTCAAACGTGTCGTGCCCGTGCCGACCCGGCCCATTTTACACCTCTAAGCAAAACTACTTGTTTGTTTTGTTAGACACCAGTTGCAGCATGTCTTTGTTTGATCAAAAGTATCCGTTGCAGCGCACGTATTCTGTTTAGAATCGCCACTTGGTTTTAGGATCCAAGAAACCAAAAGGGACGAGATTTTGAGTTTGGGATCCATGGGGAAGGTGTTAGCCACCCCTCTTAGCCCAACCACAGAGATTGGCCTTTACTTATTTGACATAAAACAGTTTAATACACTTTGACTGATTTCACATGTACTTGTTTATTAAGCCATAAACAGATAGTGAGTGAGAACAGGATAAGCAAGCACGAGGCAAAAGGGAAAGGGAAAACATGTTAGAAAACAGCAAGCAGAGTCACTGGTCAAGTGACCAACGCATATAGAGATGCAAGACAAGAAGTGCTAAGCTGCATAGATAATGAAAAAGTTCTAGAGCCAAGAGGCGTCATGCAAGAAAGCGTTCAGATAGTTTAAAGCCAAGAGGCGTCAAGCAAGCAAGCAGTGTAGGGATATCATGTAAAAATGGTGAGCAAAATGTGAATATGCAAAACAGACTTTGATACGAAATGTCGATAAAGAGGCCAAGACTAGTGCAATTATCACGACATGCAGGCAACTAAAATGTACGGGCCAAGAGGCCAAGGCAAGTGCCTACACGAAGACTAGATAGCATGGTGATTATCAGGTGATACAAGCAAATGTGTTTTGGGACATCTCAGCTTTCGCATACCCAAGCTAGTGCTAAGCTGCATAGATAATGAAAAAGTTCTAGAGCCAAGAGGCGTCATGCAAGAAAGCGTTCAGATAGTTTAAAGCCAAGAGGCGTCAAGCAAGCAAGCAGTGTAGGGATATCGTGTAAAGATGGTGAGCAAAATGTGAATATGCAAAACAGACTTTGATACGAAATGTTGATGAAGAGGCCAAGACTAGTGCGATTATCACGACATGCAGGCAACTAAAATGTACGGGCCAAGAGGCCAAGGCAAGTGCCTACATGAAGACTAGATAGCATAGTGATTATCATGTGATACAAGCAAATATGTTTTGGGACATCTCAGCTTTCGCATACCCAAGCTAGTGCTTCTTTTATACCACAAGATGCTAATAGACTCCATACAAGCCAAGCAACTTAGGACAAGGAAAACGATGAGACTCAACAAGAGTTGAGAGACTCCAACACTCTAGCTGTACTGCTAAAACACTGCATGGCCAAGGGACCGTCTAACTACACTCTTCATGACATAGGAAACTCCTGTCAAGATACCAATCATCGAAAAAAATATTTTGTCGTCATGTTGTGGGAAAAAAATATTTTGTTGTCATGTTGTGGGAAAAAAATATTCTGTTGTCATGTCAACTTATATCGATCTTCACATATCAAGATACCAATCATGGAAAAAAATCAAGAACAAAACAGATAGAACCGATAATGTCATCTCCTTCTTATGCCAATGAAAGATCTACACAACATGCGTGGGAAGAGGACAGAAATATGGTAAAAACCAAAAGTAACAAAAATATATAAAAAAGCAATATCATAACATTAGATATCCTAAATATATGTTAGGTCTCGAAGACAACATTACGAGAGAAACATTGAACCTGCAACCAAGGGGTTTATAAGACTCTCAAATACACATGCGAATAGAAAAATTGACACTACATGACAATCTATAGATAATGCTCTACAAATTGTTTACGATAGGAGAGGTGACAAAAAAGGAAGCAGCACAACACTATACCTGACAACACAATGGCAATGAGCATGACAATCATACCAGGAACTAGAAGGGAAAAAAAAGAATGAAACACTACCAAAAAACAGATGAGACATCAAATTAGGCAAATCAACTACAACAGAGAGAAAAGACATACAGTAAACCATGACAGGCTAGTATCACTCCCAGCTAGAACCCATCCTCATATGAGACTCAAACAAGCAAGTTCCTTAGAACCACAAATGCAATCTTCCAGTACAGCTATGCCCAAATTCTCCTACAAAAGAAAATATACAGCGAAGAGCGATAACAGACATAACACAAACTATTCGTACCAAATTCGAACCCTAAACTCCCGCACGCATTACCAACTGCATAAGACCACCAGAGGAAACTCTACTAGTTAAGGGAGGATGCAATAAAAAATAATACTAACAGTACAAAAATATCATTGAGACAAATAACCCAGCTAGATTATTAAGCCGCACGTGATCTCTCAATCCAAAATAACTGTAGGGTCAATAATTCCTTCAAGGAATGACCTCATGTTTAAGTACATGAAAAGAAAATTTTCAAAATGCCCCCCAAACTTGACCTCAATGTCTAATAGACACCCAAACTTCCACAAACTTCAATTTTACTCCCAAACTATTGCAAAGTCAAAATCAATTAGACACCTACCGTTCTGTCAAATAAAATAGCTAATGGGTTTGGCTGACTTGGACATTTGGGCTCAGTTAAATATGCTTATGTGATATCCCATAGCACTTGAAATGTCCCCCATGTCTCAACGCTCATTCTGTCTCTTACTTAGCATCTATCTATGCAACAGCGAAGAAAGGGCAAACCTCCTCCATGGCCAAAGAAGATCAATTGGTTATGACCCCCCCCGGGAAAAAAAATTTTGCAAACCACTTTTTACTTAGTATCCACCAAGCAAGGAGACATTGTAGAGGTTGTAAATGCCTCTCTCTCTCTCCTTTTTATTTAATTTTCCTAACGATTTTTGGGTTTTGATTTTAACTAATTTAAGGCGCTCTCTCTCTCTCTCTCTCTCTCTCTCTCTCTCTCTCTCTCTCTCTCTCTCTCTCATTTTTATTTCTTTTCCTAATGTAGCAGTCATAAATGTTCTAAAACAAGAAATTAATCGGCGATTAATCGTTGGCAGAGCCTATCCGATTAGGTCCGACTAACGATTAATCACCGATTACTAATTAATATGCGCCGATTAATCCGATTAATCGCTCGAAGGTGGCTGACCGCCCGACTAGCGTCGAGCGACTTTTAGAACATTGGCAGTCATGGGTTTCAATTGGTTTGTTAAGCTTCTCACTTTTGGAAAATGGAAGACATGTTGATGAAATTGGAGATTGATTCTTGGTCGCCGGAGGAGGGAAGAAGAGGGGGAGAAGGAGGAGGAAAGGGTTAGTCGTGTGGGATGAGATAGGGAATTGGAGATTTTGGGGCTAGGGTTAGGGTTTTGGGAGGGGAGGGGAGAGGGGGCAAGGAAGAGGGAAAGAGTATGGTTGTAAGCTATTTAACGGAGCAAAACATCCAACTTAGCAAAACCTGTTAGTTGATAGGTTTTGACGGTAGGTGTCTAATTGATTGATGGAGCAAAAATTTAGGAGTAAAATTGACCTTTATGAAAGTTTGGGTGTCTATTAGACATTGAGTGCAAAGTTTGGGGGGTATTTTGAAAATTTTCCACATGAAAATTGGGTTCCATTTTTTTTTCTCCAATCAACCTTAAATGGTTTCTTCAGTGTCCCATATTTTCGTGGGTGGGTTGATTTGGTTAGAAAATGCTATTCACCACTCTCATTCCACTGTGTCATTGGTATGGGAGACAACTAAGCAAATAGTTGAGGCGCTAAAATTTCCAAACCTAACTGAAAATGTCAGAAACAAAAAATCCTAGCTGAACTCGCATGAATACTTAAGAAAATGAAGCTTAAAGATTGAGCAATGCTACAGTGACCACATTTTGGATACCATGTGATGTGTCACCATTGCATTGGTAGAATGTGCTCCACTACATGACATATGGGGACCATTCTTCCACTACATTGGTGGCAAATCACATGGTACTCAAATGCGATCACCTAAGTATTAGTGATAAAGATTAGGCATTGGATGCCGATCAAAAAATAACAAGATTAGGCTGTGGATGAATAACAAGGAACATAAAGTACTGTTGTATTAAGGGGAGCATGTTAAAACTAGGACTACACACCCTGAGATACTCAATGAAATAGTCAATTTGGGCACGGAACTAGGATCCTAGGACAAGATCGCGTAAGTGGCAGATGTTCTCAATGTCAATACTCTTCTGCTTTCCTTCTGGTAAAAGATGCAAGAAAAAAATATTAAGGTTCTAAGAATACAAAACACCATGGATTCACCATACCTGTTAGGCAGCATCGAAATGCATAAGAATAGAAATCAGCAAAATTTGGCGGGCTTTTGACCTTCAGTGAAAGGAAAAAAAAAAGTTAGAAATTGCATCACAATACAGTATTCCATCATCAAACAAAAGAAATTATAACATACTACTTCTTTCTCCATGGCAATGCCTTTTTCAATTTGGTTATCATGTCAGCCCGAAGCGCTTTGAGGCCTCTTCGCCAATCTTCCAATATTAATCATAAAATTAGTGGTGTCATTTCCAAGAATTATGAGATCAGAAACACAAAAAGAAACGAGCAATGAAACAGAGCTTCAGTTTTTTGGTACAAAATAAACAGAGCCCATTAATACATTGAGGTTCCCCAAGCAACTCCACACTTGAAAAAATCCATATTTGATAGATATAACTAAGTCCACACAGAAGAAAGGCCCCAAAAACAATCATTGTCTCCTAAAACAATTTATATTGTACCACTTGACCGGGGTTCCAACAAAAACTTTAACTATGCAAAGTTGAGTAGAATTTTGCTTCCCAAAAGGAAAAGATGTAAACTTAGTTTCCCGAAGGGTTGTTCCTCACAAGCCAGCATAGATATCCAAGCCATCAAATTCATAACAAAATTTCCTTAAGTACTACAAGGGAAGGTGCAAGTCATTTTGTGCTCATTGGTTTGTTATACTCATTGTGTGATAAAAATTTCTTGACGAGTTATAGAAGATGGACAATTCCTAAATTGAGAAGCAATAAATACAAGTATATACAAGAGGAATCATAAATGAATTCGTGGGTTTTGGATTCTAAGGAAACTTGTCAAGAATGGTTGTTGGAGTTGAACAGGAAATGTTGTTCTGTTATGCTCCTTTGCTCCGATTTCCATCCTCATGAGCTTTTGAGATTGCACACCGAGAATAGAATCCTTAGCAAAATAAGATCATTTACAAGTCTAACGGGAAAAATATTGGTTCATTGGCACTGAAACTCAAATATGGGTTGATAAATCTACTGACATTTTTTCAATTGGCATGACAGTTGACTTTCTTTGGCCTTGGTGCCTTGTGTTTGTTGTTGGCCCAAGGAGTGATGTTTTGGGTTTTCTTTCTCTTGTTTGTGACGTTGGAATGTAAATGAATTACTTTACTTAGCTTGGAAAAATTATTGGCAATAAGAATTAGCTCCTAATTCACATTATCATACATCCAATGTGAAACCAAATTTGCCAATCTGTCATTTTATATATGCAAGGTATGTAGAGCAACAAAGGATGGAATTCAAATTAGGCAACAGTTTGATAAAACTGAAATGATTACTTAAGTTCATTTACAGCCAACATCAAAAGCTTACCCAAAATAACGTGCATCGAAGGTTTATCTTTTGTCATTTAACTTTACAAAATATAACAAGGCTGAATCAAAATGTGTTCATGAACACCTATACGTAGCACTTTATTATGTGAGGATTGTATGCCCCTCAGTCAATTTTTCATAGCTCCTTTTCAATACACTTTTATGATTTGTATATTGATAGTTATTTAAAATTTCCACATTAACCATACATAGAATCACAGAAATTATTACTTGGACAAAATTGAAGTATTCACATTAGTCAGCATCACAAACTATATGACATCAACCTGAAGTGCCATCTTTATCTACATTACTAGAGAGAGAGAGAGAGAGAGGATGTGTGTGTCATGTGTGTGTGTGTCACACACCAACTCAGCCTACAAAACCTTCTATAACTTGGAATATGATAACATCAAATTAACATTTCCGTGTTATTATTTTAGCAAAAGGACATGATTACTATACACCGACGACATTCCTCAAAAAAGCATTACGCGTATGTGCAAAACTGTTTCATTCATTTACTTGACACTCTCTATCTACAATTTCTACTCTATACTTGTTTCCTTCACCCTGACGTTTACTTCTTGCTAGAACCACTCGTAGTGGGCCTTCTTATCTCGATCACATGGGAAAAACAATGATTCTTTTTATACAAAAGACATTTTAAGAAAATGGACCATTCCTATAATAACTCTCTCTCCAAATATTGTAGAATGGAAATGTCAAGCATATCTTTTGTCACACATTAGCATTCTCTCTCTTAACAATGAAACGATTTCTACACCACATAAATAATCGTACTGTCACATTCGACCCTTGTGACCATAGCTACCCTGTTGGTAATTTTTTACCCTTTCCATGTTTAGTGAACCCTCTTGGCCATAGCAACCCATATGGGCATACATGACCCTTTGTGGTCAATAACACTTCCATTCAGACTTGACAAAATATTGCTCCACTCATATTGCAACACAAACACCTTGTTCCATATCCCAATCATATAGAAAATAAATTCAGGAGGTCCAGCAAAACGATGCCAACACAAGGTCACTCCCTATGTGGAGTCATGGTACTTGTCGTTGCTTCCCAACCTAGTATAGAGCACATCAATCCACACATCATATACTAAGTTTAGATACCCAAAAAGATAAATGATTGCTCTATTCCTTCCTTAACGAATTTTCAATACTAAAACAACTAATTTAGGGACGTTGCTTCCCAACCTACTACAAAGCACATCAATCCACACATCATATCTACCCATAAAGATAAATGATTGCTCTATTCCTTATACTAAAACAACTAATTTAGGCCCCGTTCCACATTCCAAAATAAGGACCTATTTTCAAGCTTAAAAATAATGGGTTTACAAAAATAATTTTTTAATTTTTTGCAGGGTTTGATCTATCAAACAAGATCCATATTGCATATTTTTTTATTTCAGTAAGCCTATTATTTTTAAGCTTGAAAATTGCAAATAAGTACTCATTTTTTTAGGGGGTAAACCAGAACACTACCTCAAATTCAGCATCTGTCTTTAATTTCCAGCAACTACAAACTCTTTTTCAAGCATTTACTGTCACACATTTCGCAAGATAAAACCATTTTATGCACACACACAATTCCAGCCCTGACACATTGTTTCCAACAATTGAAGGTCAGTTTCAGCATTCAACAATTCACTTTTAGCTTCCAATTACGCAATTTCAGTACTTGAACTTGAGTTTCTCAATCAGCGAGTGTTTGTCCTTTCACTACCTTCGTTTCCGTATGAGAGACTAAAATTAGACTTGTAGTCATTCCGGGAACCTACAAGACCTTGTCGAAGTAGAAAGATTGTTCCCTCTCTGAAAATGAATGGCGCTCTATCTATTCTTTCAACCTTATGTTGACAGCTAGCAAGATTGATGCAATAGAACAGGAAAGGTATTCCCCAAGGGAGCTAGCTTGTCTATGTCAATGGATCGCCCATAGTAGGTTCTTTTCGGTCCACAAAAGGCAGAGGGAAATTGTGAACTCATAGAAATTCCATTTGGACAGCCATTACCAACACCAGAAGCTCTGGTACACCTTCAATACTGAAATTAGAGTGGTATTTGTCTTCCTAACTCCTATGGATCCATGCCTAATCGATCTCACCATAATTCAATCATAACAAAACCCAAATAAAATGCATATTGCAATATTTCCCTTTCGCTATGACACTAAAAAATGTTTAATTCTCTGGACAAATACAACCTTACTATCAATTTAGTAACCAACAGTACGAAATAAGCATTCAGGCAATGAATAAATACACTTCCAGTATGATTGAATGTAAAAATCTAGGAAAGAGGTATCCGTATCTGGCATGGAAACAAAATAAACTCTAGTCAAAATGGAAGTGATCAAAATATAATCTTAGAAATAGAATGTTGCAGGGATTTTATAACACATGTTATTGAAAAACTATTGCTTTCATAATAGCTAGTCCTCTTAAACAAAGTTCAGCAATGTGCACTCCTCCTACCCAATCTACCACTCTAGCTTCCATACTTGGAGCGAGAAGCCCCACGAAAGAGTAACCATGAAACTATTATGTATTGAAGTCACGACTTGCTACACCAGTTGACTCAGTCATGCCATAACCATGTGAACAAGCAAAAAATATGAAATTCTATACCCAAAAAAAAGATCACACGACACGAGATAGTTCACACTACAAAGTAGCACCAAAAAGCATCATACTGTTGTTTTCACAATATGTGCAGTATCTGCCAAGTGAAAATGATAAAACACGTGCAATCTGGAATACCCTATTCTTTACTTCTTGACACTTAATGTGTTTACACCAATAAAATTTGTGAAATTCGTCTTTACATCAGATTCTAAAAATGAGTGTCAACTTCTATTATTACGGTGTCATTTCTCCACATGTTAGACCAATACAATAACGTGAGTTTAACTCCTGCTATCTCCTTCTCTTGGGCACAAATAGAGCTTAAAGGACAATTGTTTCCAACTAACATCAATTTTTCATCACTCGTATCAAATGAGAAATTTTCTAATGAGAAACAACCCAATACAACATTAGTAATCATACCATCACGTTATCTTTGCAGTAATAAGATACCAGACTAAACAACAGCGAAAATCTCACCTTTATGGCAGGATGCAAGGAAAACTCAGGAAGATATGTGGCACTTCGCCTTGTATTATAGTCAGTGACCTCAATAATCATACCATGCTTTCCAACCTGCAAGATGAAAGTATAAAAATTTAAAACCACAAATACAAGATGAAATAAAGTAAAACTATGATTGGATCAAGCTCTATTTGGATCCTGGGTTGGTGAAGAGATTCATGGAGAGAAAATTTTCTGGGGTTACTATTCACAAACCATTTGTGTCCCTTACTTTTTCTTTTCCCTCAACAAGTTCCTCCAAGAACCTAGAATCCAAATACAAGCCGCGGATTTTCAATCTTTTTCTTAAATTAAGATTTCAAGGTTAGTAGATCGTTGGAAGTGATTGGAAAACTTAATTCATTTTGCTGCACCTCATCATGCACTTCAATAAGACTTGATTTCATCAACTGATAGCTAGCTAGTTCTACAGCAATAATAAGCAGAATCAAAAGAATGCCATAGGGAACCACTAAATTATTCCTATCAGGAACTCCTAAAGCTTCACTCAGCTCATCCAGTTGGTTGTTGAGAATTATTGATGGCTCTCCTTAGACAGGAAACACTTCATCATCATTCTAAGTGACAAGTAGGCAAATAAACAGAACAAACACAGCGAAGCAGGTCTTCATTTGCGTGTTGAAGCCTTTACAGACGCTGATTGGGCAGGATCACCATCTGATAGACGGTCCACAACTGGGTACTGTACTTTTGTTGGTGGAAATTTAGT
>JAOTQK010074134.1:0-10314 GCA_025642025.1 Rhododendron ferrugineum | reverse complement strand
AAGTTAACAAATCATGGTTGCATGTGGCTTGACACTAGTTTTCATTAGATGTCCATGTGATGAGAAAAATTATTTCATGGAGCTTTATGTAAATAGTGGTTTACGGAGGTGAATCGCGTCCATCCAAAGTATATTGGACGGTCTGGAATTTAAAAAACTCTTCGCGCGAAGAATTAAACTTTTTCAACAAATAGTTTTTCTAAAATACAGGTTGTCCAATGCCAAAACAGACAGCTCAGATTGCGCAGCTCTAGAAATTGCTTATTCACGGCTAAGCAAACTTGCATAAATCGATGACGAACGCTAAACACACACATGCACATGCACATGCACAGAGAATAGAATTATATTGGTAACCAAAAGAGAATGTTGACTTTTGGGCCATGGATTGGCTTCAATCCTCTCATCCCTATCTGATTAGCACACCAAAGAAGAAAAGAACGAAAGAGAAATGAGCCCACATGAGTTAAAGGAATGGGCCATTAATTATTAGATTTGTTCGGGGGCTTTGAGGAGTGAAAAAGCAAATGATAGCTAACCACTTCCCTGTTCATAGTCCATTCTTAGCCGAATGGTGTAAATGAGTTTGTCTGAAGCGTGACTTTGGAATAGAGAAGGTTTTGGCCTATAAAGAGAGGCTTTGGTCTTTGTATTCTGCATCTCTCTTGAGTGAGAGATCTCGGAGGGGAAAAAGAAAGAAAAGAGAGCAGAGAGAAGAAGAAAAAAACGTGGGAACCCCTTTGGGGGTTTTTCCCCATCAGTGAGAATATGAATCAGTAAGAATATGAATGTATCAGTGAGGTTAGCTATGTAGGTGAGTGTAGTGAGGTATGAGGCCTCATTTGTAAAGCTTTCCTGTACCAAAATAGCTCCGATTATCTCCGTGGATGTACCCGATTTTGGGGAACCACATATATTCTGTGTTTGTGTTTGTTTGGTGTGTGTGTGTGTGTTTTGGTTTGATCGTTTTTCTGCAACAGAGAAGAAGAAAGAGAAGAGTAAAGGAGATACAAAGAAATAGGTTGTGGGAACATAATCTAAATCTTTACAGAACATCCAAAACATCTCACCTAGCTATTTATAGACAACCTGGGCTGAAAAAGTCGAGGTTATAATTTGGCCGCCGACAATGAAACGTTGGTCACCATCTAGCTACAGATCGAACATTCTCCAAACGTTAAGTTCGGTCGTGAAAGATCGTAATGAAATATTGGAAGTTCACCATCTTCCTTCATTGAGTAAACTTGAAATGAAATATTTGAAGTTCTTGCTTCCTTGGTTACTGATAAAAGTACTAGGAGTTTTTACCGTTGCCTTTTTAGAGCTGAAGTTTTTTAAGAACTCTATTTTGAAAATTTCTGAATCTAGAGATCGACATGTTACACTTTATATGCATGAAAGCGAGAACTACCTTTTGAGAAGTGTATCAAGACTAAGGGAACCTAATTTAACCCCCCAGCCAAGGCTCTTAGCTTACTCCACCCCCAATCTAGGATTAGCTTATCCGGGTGGGGGAAAAGACCTATTAACCCCTCAGACATTTTTTTAATTCTCAATACAATGATTTAATGACGGTAATAAAGTAATTTTCACATTATCCACTCTTATACACCCACTCTTATCCACACATATCAACTACTACTCAAACCAAGTATAAGCTAATCCACCTCCTTAACTAATTCCCTTCATAACATAGTCACGTCTTATCTACCATTCTTCCGTACGTATCTACCCAAAACCTTATCCGTCCAACAAACGTGTGATAGGTGCATAAATGTGCCCATTTATGCCCCCTAATTTACTCTTGTTATGTCTGTTTATTATATATATTATTTGAAGTTTGATATTTGTTTCTCTTGTTTCAGGATCCACGGAGCCGTTGGATAACAATTGGAACTAAATCGAGAATTTTACCTGTGCCGAAAGGAGACCAAGAATATATTGGATATTGAAGACGAGAAGCATTGAATAAAAATTCCTAGCTACCTAATGGAAATTAAAAAAAGAAGAAGATCTCGGCTGGACTTATTTTTCCGAAGCACGGGGGCATTTAGAAAACTCCATATATAAAAGCCAGGAGGGTTTTATTTTTGGGAGGCATGAAGAAAGTCAGAGGGAGGCACCGAGCACCATGCACGGCTAAGTCCGTCGGCTAGGGAAACGAGGAAACTTTCTCCAAGTAATGTAATCGTTTAATTTTTAGGGTTTTATTCAACAATTAATTGTATGACTTCTTTTGGGATGAGCCGTTGGTTAAATCCAGTGAGACGATCTGTGCTATGTTGAGATAGCCTTTATAGTGTACGAGTCCTGTGAATCCTCTTGACAATTTTCGATAAGAATTGCAAGCCCTAGCGACAATCTTGTTTGTTTTGTTGAATAATTACCCTAGATTTTATTACGATTATATTGCAAGGGGAAGGTGGAATCGAAACCCTAGTCCCTTCTCTCTTCTGCCTTTAAAACTGCAACTTAGCTTTTTACTCTCCGTCGACGATCTCGGACTTAACTGCCATTTTTTGAAATAATTGTTGTTTCCATGTTTTATAAATTATATTTTTGGTACGAAAACGACAGACTAACGTGCCGTATGTTGCATACTATTTGCATATTTTGCCTGCAACTTTAAATGCATGGGATTTTGTAGAAGGGCAAAGGGTACTCAATAGAAGCAAATATGTAGCCAAACAAACTTGCTTATTTATGTATTTGCTTACTGCTTTTATTTAAGCAAATAAATTAGTAGTAGTAAGTAAGCAACCATTGAGTTTCAGAACTCAGGTATGACACAATTCCCACTCTTTGGCACTATAATCAGAAGGTCTAAATTCATTATATTAGCCCTTGTTGAGCTGAAAGAGTTTCTATAACCCAAAATTCAAACACACAAAAAAAAAAAAACAAAAAAACTTTAAGGCTTTGTTTGCTTGCCTCATGAACTTGTGAATTTCATTCTATCTTAATTTGCTTAAAATCAAAAAATTGAAACTCGCGCAGCGAGGATATGTTAGAAATAAAAATAAAAATATCCAACATTGGATAGAAAATTTTACCTCATTTCACTAATATTGGATGAATACATATATATATGATAAATAAATTTTATCCGCATACGAATTTCACTAGAATGTTATTGCTTAGCAGGTCTAGGTAAGCTGCTTGCAAGCAGCTCAAGGCCTGAGTCTCTACTATCCTTCAGCATGAAGCAAGGCTTGGGACACATGGCAGTCATGCATGGAGACATCTCAAGCAGCTCAAAGGCCTAGAAGGTTCTCTCTAACATCATTCAAGCAGCTTACAAGCTGCTCAACCAGGCTTGGTGACTAAAGTTAAAGCAAGTGGGCCCTCAAAAGGGACGCAAAAGCCAATATAATGGTTGAAAGGCTTGGAAAAACTTTGGCCTTTAACCTTGGTGGGCCCAAGATCTTTTATCCAGGCATTCAAGCAGCTTACAAGCAACTCAAAAGGCCTGGAGATTCTGCATAGCCAAAATTCCTTTTGCCCTTTTACAAGTTTTTATGCAGGCAATGAGAGTTTTTTCAGGCCTTTTAGACCTCAGCTGATTTCTTGGAGTGAGGAGTAAGGCTTGGACATGTGGCAATCACTCATTGGAGGAAGTAGAAGCAGCTCAAGCCTAAGCCTTTACCAGGAGGACACTTGGCAGCCATGCATGAAGGCCTGTGGAAGCAGCTGAAGTAGCTCACGGCCTAGAACTTCTGCCTATAAATACCAGAGTTGAAGGCCTTGGCAAAGGTCCACGACCATGAAGCCCATGGCTTATCCAATTTATCTTTCAATTATCTTTACTTTTCCGTTCAATCAAGTTCTTTTCATTTCCTTGTAACCAAGCTTTGTTAAATCCTAAATGAAGTCCCTTTAATTCTGTTTTATGCATTGTTCTACTTTTCTTTCCATTTTCTAACAACGGTTAGGAAATTTTTAAGTCCTTTTCGTTAAGGCAAACCACGAACCTCCTCACGGTTTTACCCTTAGGCCGTGCACTTTCGTCCTATTAGAAGTCAGATTGAAGCTTCCAGGCCTTGATACAAATTTGAACAGCGATCCTGTCCTGGCACGCCCGCGATTCCAAACCGATTTGGTTTTACACTTTTTGTGGAGAAACAGAAGCAGAATGCAAAAACAGAGAAATAGAAAATATATAAGAATTAAGCCTCAGTCAAAGATAAGAGCTCGGCTAACAAACCCTATAATGGTTGAGAAAGAAAGCCCACACAAGTTAAAATTCACAACACCTCATTGATACCTTTTTGTTAGATGTTGCTTCTGTGAATATCTTCTTTGAATGCTCGTCAAGCATTGGAGTCCTCGACTTTGGGAATACAGCCTGCAAAAATTCATTTTGTCAAGTCATTTAGAGACTGATTGAAGAATGAAATTGTTTAAAGATGGCATATTTTGGATGTTCTGTTCATTTAACACACTAGAAAAGTATTTGTAACATTACATGGGCGTGCACAAAAAATACTTCACTCAAGGAAAATATGCATGAGTTTTGATACGCTCTTCCATTACTTGGAATAATTTTTCTTTTTTGTTTGTCAGTGGGACAGAAGAAAGTAAACTGCCCATTTTATATCTATGCTTTTCAGGCTAGGATACCTAGTCGAAACAGCGGCGACGTTGGAAGGGATTGATGAATTGTTAGTTGAAGTCTAAATGTAGGGTAGTTTTCTCGGACAACGATGGTTTTTGTCCTTGTTTTTTCTTGATTTTATTTCCCATTTGGAAACTGTTTCGAAATTCATATCTTAGACGATTATGAAGCATCTATATGGTTTCATGGTTTTCTAAGACGTTTTTTAAGAAATTAATACTCTAGTGGTTACATTTTTTCTTTAGTTCCACTAGAAGATTACATGGGCCTCACTCATGTTTTAAATTCGAATTTCCTTTTTCTTTTCATTTTTCTATTTGGATGATCAAACTGATTAAGAATAAGTATATTTGGTGACGAAAAAGTGGCAACGAAATTAAGCTAAATGAGTATATTTGGCGACGAAAAAATAATTTCGTCATTGTTTTTACAACTTCCACAACGAAATTATTTCGGCACCAATTATTTCTATTTAGCGATGAAAAAAATATTTGCATCACCAAAGGTACCCATTTGGTGTAAAAAGGTGACGAATTTATTTTTTATCGCCAAAAATAACCATTTGGTGACGGAAAAAATATTTTGTTGCCATATGGGCCATTTTTGCAACAAAATATTTTTTCGTCACCAAATGGTTTTCTTTGGCGACGAAAAATAATTTCGTCACATTTCTAATGCTTTCGGAGACAAAAAATGTATTTCGTCGCCAAATGAGTACACCTTTGGTGACAAAATTTGTGAAGGTTGCGTTTCGTCGCCCAATGTATTTCGAACATAACTTGTGGGGGGGCTGATTTAATCGTGCACCTCTTGGCCCTTTTCTCCTTCTTGCTATTGAACCGCGGAAGGGTGGAATGGAGCGTCGTGTACCTGCAGACCGAAGGGGGTTGTTCCTCCAGGAAGAAGCTCCGACGATCTAGTCAGTTTAGTAAGAAATATGCTAGGTGAGAGAGTAAAAGAATATAATGGAGAGAGTTTTTTCCGACCCTCGCCCTAGAAGGGGTACTCTTCTATTTATAGGCAAAGATTTGGACTGCTGAACAAGGTGGAAGTGCACTGCACGCACGCCCCTACGTTCAGATGACGTCACATGTCAGTAGCATTTAATGAACGCCACCCTTGGGGAGCGCAAAGCCACGTTTGTCAATGTCAGAGATGTCACGTCGTGCCGAGATGTCCAATCAATTATCAGAAAGGCAAGCATGCTTATCGTTGGAAGCTTCTAGAACGTTCCACAAAATCCACATTTGAGGAACGTCCCGAACGAACAAGTTGCTGAATGTAAATCTCTCCAGCCGAGCAACGGGAGAACCAAAAGGAGAAAATATCTTATCGAGAGACTCGATGCCCTACCAAACGAAGCAAGAACACCTTCGCTCGGTCGAACAACTGAAGCTCGGCGAGCCGTCCCAAGCCCATATATCATTCGGCAGAGGAGTGAGATGACGCGTCAAGATGCTTTCTTACTTGTAGATGGACTGAGACAACTGAACAATGGGTCCAAAGTGCAACCCATTGAACCCTTTGAACCTTTGGACATTTCAGCCCACTACAATAGCCCCTCAACTCCTGCTTAACAAGCTCGGTAGGGAAGGAGGAGTTGATCATAGTGGCCGAACAAAACCCTTCGACTTGACAACATATCCGAACAAACATAATCCGAGTGAGGACGAATCCCAAAACAGACAAATTACCCGAGCTTATAAACTCTAAAAAGTACTAGGTTTATATTTAATGCTTCTGTAACCGCCGATTTCAAATTCGCCACGCATCACAATGCTATTGGGTAATGGTACGACGCGTCCTATCGATCTCCACATGTCACTCATCGTACAACCCATCAATCTCCCGCTCAAATCCAACGGTCGGGGGTTCGGCACCGCTTCGAATTCCGCCCTAGGTATAAAAGGCGAAGGATGGAGAGAGAAAATCACTTTTTCTCTTCCTCTCTCAATCGTTTCAACTGCAGAATGACGTTCAACACCAAGAAACCGCCAAAAATCTAAAGATTTGCAGCATTCGATCACATATTTCTTTTGGTTTTCAGGTATTTCTTGATTCTTGATGCTTTTTCCTGCCTTTTGGTTGCCTTTATGCATGTTTTGGCCCAAGAATAAGGGTTTTTCTTCTCCATTTCGACTGGTACACCCTGCGTACACTCTAGATATTCTGGAGATGTTCATGTGTTCTTCCGAGCGCATGTACATCTTCAACCTGTGTTCTTCCGAACACCAATACAAATTCAACCCATGTTCTTCCAAAGGAAGACATTAAAAATAGAATACCAAATGACTCTTCCGAACAAAACTTAGGGTTTCGACGTTCCGAGGTACAGGAATCCGAACGATACTGCGAGACCATTCTGACGCACGGTAGTGTCCCACACTTGGATTCCCAATGACATATCGTCGCTCGGGAGCGCCAAGGAACGCTAGAGAACGCTCGATAGGATTAGAACACCGAACGTAGGCACTGTAGGAATAATGACCATGCATTCCTCTAATGGTCCCATCCCCTGCACTTGTGTTTTAGGTATGGAGTCGTCGTCATCTTCCTCGGGAGAATCGTACCGTTCGGAAGAAAGCATTTATTCCCTCGTTGAAAGAATCGCACCCCAGATCTCCAAAGCTATAAATAACCTCGCACGGGGTTACCGCACCATAGGAAGCAACCGAGTGCCCAAGGGGGTCTAGGGGGTTGACTACCCAGCCCAGGTTGTTCCCCTCCGTTCAATGGGACCGAATAATGCCATTATCAATTTGGACGAGGAACCCTCCGACAAGAGGAGCGGAGATCCGGACGAAGTAGAAAAGGGGGAAGAGATCGCCGAAGAAGGAGCTGACGAGGACCAATCCGAGAAGAACACGCCCGATGTTTCGTCAAATCGGATGGAGGGGGAGACAGGGATCCTCGGTGAATCGTCATCCCAAGCACCGAAGAAGAAGAAGATCATTGCTTTGGATCCCGACGAGATCCCGGACCGAACGGGAAAGGACCCCTATCCCTATTGGGACTGCTTCAAAGACCAGAAAGGTGTTAGCCTTTTTCGGAAGGTTTACAGGATTCCGAACGACGTAGTCGTATCTCCCGTTCAGGGGCCTCAAATTCTATTTGGCGACGAGCACGTGACTATTCCCTTAATGGCGATAGCCGAAGGAGGACTTCCTTTTCCCATGCACAGGGTCTTAAGGGGAATCTTACATAAATTTGAACTAACGCCATGCCAGCTAAGCATTAACTCCTACCGCATCATACACTCGGTGATAAAACTCGCCGAGGTGAAGATCTTTCATCTTGAACCTTATCACATATTCGAAAGTTATATGATGTCGAGAAACGCCCGATACTCCCGATATTACTTGTGTTCCCAGAGAAATATGGCAAAAATCATTCCCGAGGGTATGTACGATTCTGAAAAGTGGGTCTCGGATTACGTCGAAGTCCGGGGAAATTACCAATACCCACCGGGAGAGTACGGGTTGTTCGAGATACCGAGGCATAGGGGAGATCTGAGTAAGCACAGACTAATCAATATTCCTCTATATACTTTCGCATGTTTGATGTTGCCCCCGTTTCTGATTACTTCATCCATGTGTTTTGTTTGTTTTTTCCTTTTTTTTGTTTTGTAGATACCCCGAAGTTGAACAAAGCGTGGCTGAAGAGATCAAAGGGTTGCGGGCTCGCTTCGGCACTCCTATCCATTCCAAAGGAAGAAAGAGATGCCCCTACGATCCTCCAATACGACGCGACTTACGGTGGTCGCATCCGAGGAAAGACGTCTGACGAGGGGGGAAAGAAGAAAGCTCGTGAGGAATCGGTCGTGCTCCCCGAAGAGTTACTTCCGAGCGCCGATAAACCACTCCGAGGAATCTTACGCCAACCCACCGAGGGAGAACCCTTTTCAAAAAAAGTAGAGGAAGAGATGCCTCCACGGAGCATAAGAGCGGTCCTCCAAGAAAAGCTAGACAGGCAAGAAAGGAAGAAAGCCGAGAAAAAGAAGGCCGCAGTCGCAGGTGCCTCGGGTTCGGCTCCGAGTGCGAAAGTTTTACCCCAACACAGTCACAAAAATGGCCTCTCGCCACCACCCTCTCCTCCGAAGATGCTCCGAGCATCAAGAGGGTCAAGTCTCATGCCACAAAAGCATTAGGAGCCGGTGGCGGCCTACTGAGGATCGAGGAAAAGGAGAAGGAGAAGGAAAATAAGAAAACTGCTGAAAGCGAGACAGGAGCCGCCTCGGATCTCGATGGTCCATGCATTCCAAACTTCGTCACGCCCGACAAGAAATAGATCTTCAAGTCTGACAGCCTACAGGAGGATCCCTCACTTGCTTTCATGCTCCAATCCGGGCTTATGCTGTCGAGAGACATCGTCGCTCCCTCGTCTCTCAAGGCAGCACTGAATGACTACTATTTTTTCGCTGGGAGGGTAAGTCAATCTGCCATTTGCACGTTTCCTTTATGTTCATTACCGTTTCCTTCGGATAACTGTCTATTTGTATAATATTCAGGCAACACAATCCATCATGGGCGTGCAACGTTACCTGTCCGAGCATGATAAGCAGTCAAAGCTGCTAAAACAGAAGGTGGAGATCGGCGAGATGACGATCGAGGAGTACAAGAAGAACCTCGACCAGTCTGAAACCGTTCGCCGAGCCCAAGAGGTTCAGATTACCAACCTTAATGATCTGGTCAAAGGCCTCCAAGAATCTGCCGAGCGAACGAGGGCCGAAGGTAAAGACGAAGGACTGGCCGAAGGGAGAGCTTTAGGGAGGAAAGAGATGGAAGAGGAAATGAAGAGGCAGCTCCAAGAGCAATTCGATAAGGGGTACTACCAAGCCGAAGAGGATGCTGCTGACCAGCTGTTAGCCCTGCAGACGAAAATAAAAGAGGCGCAACACAACAAGAGTTTCATGATAGGCTTCAACATGGGCCTCGACGAAGCTGGTGTTGATCCAGATGACGAACGAAGGAGCCTAGTGGAGGTGCCTTCTCTTCCTGTTGACGAAGTTGAGCCCGGTGAGCCGCACGGGGACAAAGCCATCGCCAATCAAAATGATCAAGCTGATACTCAGACTCCTCCAGCAAACCCTGTCCTTTCTTCCTCAGCCACTCTTACTCCCGAGGTTTAGAACGTAGGAAGTACTGGAGTCGTTTTGGTTTCTGATTTTCGAATTTGAAGTTTATTCGACACGGTTGGTGCCGAACAATAGGCCTTTGCCGAACCATAGTATGTAATTAAAACAGGTGTGAGGATGGCCATGAACGATTTACCACGGTCATACCTCGGTAAAGTTTTTTTGATGTTTCGAGGGGATGGCACCGAACGATGCACCACCCGCCTTGCCCCTATTTGTTTTTTGTTTTTTGGATGGGATATCTTAACTTAAGAAATGTATACAAGTTTCCTTGCTCGATTGGTATGTCGCATTTAACTTTATGTGCCTGTTATCTTCCTCGAAAATAATGAATTCACTCAGCATTACCAAAAAGTTGAGAAATGACCAAAAAATCTGTAACGCCCCCAAAATTCGGGTACGTTAATTAACCATTTTATTCAAATCAAAGGCTGAGAGTCAAGCTCTTTATTACATCAAGGGTCCTACTAAAGTACTTTTATTACACGAAGGATGGGAAATCTAAGGTTTAACTACTGCTCCGCCGCTTCTTCCATCCTAGCAAGCTCTTCGGCTCCATAGGCCT
>JAOTQK010074124.1:0-10314 GCA_025642025.1 Rhododendron ferrugineum | reverse complement strand
GGAAATTGGCACCGAGATATATTGGTCCTTATGAAATTGTTGGAAGAGTTGGCGTTACGGCTTATCGTTTGGCGTTATCGGTACAGTTGGCTCGGTTACACGACGTGTTTCATGTCTCTATGCTTCGAAAATTTGTGGAGGATCCATCACTTATTCTGGGTTCGGAACCGTTGGAACTTTGTGAGGATTTGTCCTACGAGGAGACACCGGTTGAGATTCTTGATCGAATGGAGCAGGTTTTACGTTCTAAGGTGATACACTACGTGAAAGTGTTGTGGCGGAATCACAAGGTTGAGGAGGCAACGTGGGAGGGCGAGGAGTCAATGAAACAAAAGTATTCGCATTTGTTTTAGTCAAGTAATCCAATTTCGGGACGAAATTTTCTAAGGGGGGGAGAGTTGTATTACCCGTCCCGTATACTTCGTTATTATAATGACTTTTTAATCAAATTATATGTTATGGGGTTGATTTGAATGAGACGGAAGTTCGAGGGGCTTGTGTGTGATTCATGGGTGGAGCATAAGTAAGCTCATGGTTTCAATTGCATACAATAATTTTCCTATGGCTTCAATAAATATCCTGGGAGATATTTGCTTCTCCATTCTCATCCCCTTCTAACGTAGAGGGAGAGAAAGAGAGAGAGAGACGGTTGAGAAGAGAAGAGGAGAAGAAGAAGAGAAGTGGGTTGCTAACTTGGTAATTCTTACTTTTTGTGTGTTTGAAACCATGATTAAGTTGTTAGATTTCTTCCTTTAGTACTTTTTATTTTTTTGATCCGCCTTCCTTTAGTACTTGGAATCCATTTTGTAAAACCTAGACTTGAATCTTGTTTATTTTGGTGCTAAGAACTTGAAATCAATTCATGTATTTGGTGGTTCTTGAGTAGCTCTTTCTTTTCCTAGTGTTTGAGCATGATTTGGTGTAGTTTTGATGAGTTTTGGATGTGATTTGAGTAGAGGAAAAGGTTAGGAATCGGAGGAGGATCGAGCTGTGTTTTTGCTGAAAAACCCAAGTGGTACCGGTACTGGGTTTTGGCCGTACAGGTACAAGGTGTCCAGAGGATATTTTTTGGGGGTTTTTGGGGCCAGTACCGGTACTGGTATTTTGCTGTACCGGTACTGGAGTTAAAAATAAGCAATTTTGAAGAAACTTCAAACGGGCATAACTTTTTCATCCGAACTCCGTTTTGGGCAAATTTTATATCGCAATTAATGTACTCAGAACGTACTTTCCATTGGTGGTGGTCTCATGATCCAATTCTAAACCTATAAAAAAGTTATGGTCATTCTAAGACAGTCTGATTGTAAATGTGTTACCATTTTGGGGTGATGTGTTGTGTTTGAGCATCACACTTGTTTTTGGGACACTTCTAGGTATTGACATGGATATATATGTATTCGTTGGACATCGTTTAGCTTCTTGTTAGCTTTATAACCTTGTGCCAAGTGTTCGTTGAATTCGTAATTAATATGAGTTAACTTGTGGCTAGGTAAAGAGCCGGTCATTCAGGAGGTGCCGAAACCTTAGTTTGGCATACTTCGGTCGACTCAAAGGTGAGTGTGTTTGATATGGATATGTTCAATAGGATATTGCATGGTGGTGTTTGTGTATCATGCCATTTGGAATTTAGCTAATGATATGCATACTTGTTGGATGTTGATTATACCGCCGAATGTTTGTGTGTGAGGCCCACCATGTCGTAAGCCATGCCGCCTAATTAACGATAGTTGGGAGCATGGTGTGTGGGATACCACTCCTGGGGTATATGGGATTGTGGCAGACGTGTCACTGCATGTGTTGTGTTTATATGTGTGTTGTTCAAATTGAATACTTATGCTAAGTTGTGTGAGTTACATTCAAGTGAGATGTTCCTTCGGGTATTGTAGTATATTATTGAATGTATTATATATCTCACACACTCTGGTTTTCCTTTTTGGATTGCCAGGTCACAGGTGGTCGTAGAGTTGGTCCACTACCGGTCAACATTTTGGGGACACTTGGATTAGTATCGAGTGTTGGTGTATGTGGTCGAGTTGGTTGTAATGGGTCAAACTCTTACTTTTGCTAAACTTATTTTGTGACTAATGTTGTCAAGTACTTTTTGACTTCGAGTTTGTAAATAGGTTGAGTATCGTTTGTACAATGCAAGTTTGTAATTACCGTAGACACCTTGTATATTTTAATGTTAAGTCTTCCGCTGGGGTTTTACTCCATTTCTTGTTTGGTTGTTATTTAGTTGTTGGTCTTTCATGTGGAATGCCACGTGGCCGTGTCGGTTCGAGCCCACTCCGGGTGTCGTTTCGAGGCGAGGCATGACAGCTTGGTATCAGAGCCAGTATGTTCTAGTCTCTGTGTAGAGAGCCGTTTGGGGTTTGGTGGTGGACCATAGGAGTTTTGTGGTTGTCAAATAGAGGTAGTGTTCATTAGCGTGTGAGTTATATCTCTTATATTGCGTTTGCTGTTGGTTGTTAAAATGATTGAAAGAGATATTGGGGTATGGCTTCGGAGCATACAGTTCATGCCAAGGATGCTGCGTCTAGTGGTAATGAGGTTCACCAACCTGAAGTTCCTTTACAACCGGTAGTGGCATAAGATTTTCTGCAAAACAGACGTTAGTAAAACTGAAGCTTGCAAAACAGCGGTTACTACAGTTTCATACTATACGATCTTGTTTAATCCATATGCACAATTACAGTCGGCTCTTATACCACTGTTAGGAAACGATTCCCAGAAACCAGTAATGACGCGTACAAATTAGACAACAAGAAAACCGCAAAACCCTACAAGGCGGAATTAGGGTTTTACCTTAACTCCTTGCGACACGAACGCTGGTTGAACTTGTTATAGCACATCTTGCTATAAGCCACGTATATTACTCGACTGCACCTTACGATCTTCTATCGTATTCCCTGGACGTCTAGAACACGAACCGAGTGCGGACTCTTTCGTGATCTATTTGCTCTCTCTAAGTCTGCCTCTATTTTGTGAATAATAGAAAACGTCTCTCTGACCTAGAGAGCATAACGTGTATCTATAGGGCTACGATAGGGACCTAAGGATTAATAAGTCTGGGCTCCTAGTGTAAGTAAGAAGCCCTAATCCCACCAGGATTCTATTTCTTATTTCACTAATTATAATTCACCCCACTACAGAATTATAATTGCACTTCCGTCCTTATCTCAATTATATTACGAGCTCCATTATATTAAATACTTATTAATCTCCCCACGTTAAGATTACAGATACCCGTTGATTAAAATAAATTACTAACAAGGGCTAACACACACACACACACACACAGATAGAGAGAAGTCTGGTTTGAGAGAAGGGGTGGTGGTTTGAGGAGGCGGCGAGGGAGGGAAGATCCAGAAGTCGTGAGGGGAGAGAAAGAGAGAGAGCGAGAGAGAGAGAGAGGAACTTGATGGAATACTATTTGGGAAAGTGGGGTTTGATTTGGGAAAATCTCTCTCAGAATTTCCAGTCAAAATTTTGGCCAAAATTTGAAGTGAGGTGGGTCCCTTTGGGTTTCTTTTCTTTTTTCTAGCGCGCAATTGTGAAGCTGGGAATACAACTGCTCCGAGAAGTAGAGTGGACCTCTTGCTTTCCACGTAGGATCGGTCTACAAGTCGAGATTACGGTCTCCAATTTTGCTACGCAGAGACAAGTGAACCGATCCTTGCAGGGACAACGCTGACTCAGCAATATGGGCCCCACTCATCAACATTTAGTGAAAATCCAAAATCTTCATCCTTTTACTTCCCTCCCCACTCTCGTCTCTCTCTCTCTCTCTAAAATATTTCTCTCCCCATTGAATGGTCTACTTCTCCTCTTCATCACCACCACCGACACCCAAACCCGCCACCTTCAAACGCCCACCCCAATTTCACCGAATCTATCATTTCCGCAGTTCTCTCGCACCTCCCACCACCGCGGCCTATCTCTCGCCATCCCGCCTTTCCCTTACCATCAGTGCACCCATTTTCTTACCAGTGCTTCTCTCTCTCTCTCTCTCTCTCTCTCTCTCTCTCTCTCTCTCTCTCTCTCTCTCTCTCCGGTGCTTTTCTAGGGATCGTTGAGCAGAGTGACAAAAGTCGAGGTTGGGTCCTCAATATGTTTAGCTTTGGTGAAGATGGCAGCGATTGGGGTTCCTCTATTTTGCATTTTTTTTTTATCATAACTTTTGTATTTCGGAACAGAGAAATCTACGTACATATATTGGTGTATTAGTTTGTGTATCCATAGTATGGGGGGGTGAATTCCACTCTGAGCCTTTTTCTTCCTATTGAACAGTGAAGCTGACCGGAGGTGAGTTGGATATCTGAAAAAACCGGAGGGTGGTGTACCTCCGGGAATAAGTTCCGACGATCTAGTTAGTAGGTGGTAAGAGAGGAAAGTTTTTAGAAAGAAAGAATATAAGAAGGGAGAGAATCGGATCCTTTACCTGGGAGGAGTGGCTCTCTATTTATAGGCAACCTTGGAGTACCAAACAAGCTTTTCTCCATGTGTATTGTTCTGCTCGGATGACATCATATGTCAGAAGTATTTAATGAATGCCGCCCCTTGAGGATGGCAGAGCCGCATTAGTCAATCTCAGAGCTGTCACATCAGACAGAAACGTCACCTCGATATAGAGCAGTCACTTCGCTCTGACATCATTGACCGTTAAATGACCGCAGACGAGTATACTGACTGTCGAGTCTTAGCGGTTTCCAAAGAGAGAGGTTCCCGAACGTAAGCTTAACCGAGCTAGGGAGGTTAACAAGCTCTTGCCTTCCGAAGAGTACGAAGTGACGATGTCGATGAAATGATATTACTCAGCGACGACTACACGAGCATTGTAACGCTCGGTGAATAGGCTCGGGCATGTATAACAGAGCTGAATCGTAGGTCTCCGTACTGCACCTCTTGAACCCTTTGAACCTCGGTAATTTTGGCCCACTACAATAGCCCCTTAACTTCTCCTTCACACAATAGCCCCTTAACTTCTCGGATGGGATGGAGGGGTTGAAAATAGTGGCCGAGCAAAATACACTTTTGACGAAACATCCCGAACAGATTCTGACGTCCAAGTTTGGAGCTTTTCCGAGGAACGGTCAAGCATTTAATGCTTCTGTAACCGTCGATTTCAAATTACACCATGTGTCAAGCTTCTATTGGGCAGAAGTACGGCGCGTCAAATCATTTCCCACGTGTCAGACATCGAACGGTTCAGAGATCTCCAGCTCAGATCCTACGGCTGCCTGCTCCGCGTCGCTTCGAAATCCGCTCCGAGGTATAAAAGCTGCGGGGAGAGAGAGAAAATCACTTCTTCCTCTCTCCCTTCGATCGCTCCAACTTCACGAAGCACCGTTCTTTACCAAAACTGCCTGAAACTAGAAGATTTGTGAAGTTTGATTGCAAAGTTCTCTCGATTCCCATGTATTTCTTGATTCTCCATATGTTTCTCTGCATTTTGGTTGTTTTTGAGCAAGTTTTGGCCCAAAAATGGGATTTTTAGATGCCCGGTATGAACAGTGCCCCCACTGTGAACAGTAGGATTAGGTTGAAGATGTTCATCTGTTCTTCCGAACATATGAACAGCCTCAAACGATGTTCTTCAAAGCGTACGAACATCTTCAAACGATCTTCAAACGATGTTCTTCCGAGCGTACTATGTAGGTAGCCTAAGTTTAATCCGAGTTGAGACTCTTATTTACCGATCCAAATATCAATGCATACACACCTCCCCGAAGCACAGTTGCACTTGATGTTCGGATGGTATCTAACCAATCGGTAACGTTTGGAGGAATTGTAAGAATGTAAAAATACACCAAACGTAGGCACTTTTAGGAATGCTGACCATGCATTTAGCTGACGGTCTAATCCCCTTGCACTTTTCATAGGTCTGGCGTCCTCTTGGTCTTCATCAAAAGAGGTGGATCTTCGCTCGGAATCCACAACAGAGTCTGACAGCCTGGATTCGCACACCAAAAGATTACTCAGGCACTTCGGGTACGATTATCGTACAGGAGGCATGTCCAACCCTAACTTGCCCAATCCTGATGACGAGAGCTAGCTAGAGATGCCACTTAACATCCCCACGTTACAAGCCATCGGTCCCGACGCAGAGATCGTCGATATTGAGGACGACTCGCCAGATAAAGCTTCTGGTCCACAAAGGGAAAATGAGGATGTTGAAGAAGCACTTGCCGAAGAGGAAGAGGAAGATGAAGCCGTGGAACTGGCAGAGGATGAGGTCGAGGAATTAGCTGAAGATGAAGATGAAGGTGTCGCCGAAGGAGAAACCATAGGTGCGTCTACGAGTCATGCCCCGGTTGAGCGAGGTACCAAAGCATCTTCACACCCGCCCAAAAAACAACGAAAGATAATACCCGTCGACCCCGACGTGATACCGAATAGGTCAGGAAAAGAGTCGTGCCCTTACTGGCAATGTTTCAAGAATGACAAGACCCTTCGGCTCTTTCGAGAAGTATACCGAATTCCCGACGACGTGATGGTTACCCCAGTTGAGGGTCCATGAATAAAATATAGTGGCAAGCACGTGACCGTGCCATTGATGGCGATTACCAAGGGTGGGCTCCGCTTCCCGATGTATAAGATTATTAGGGAGTTGTTATTCACCTTCAACCTCACTCCTTGCCAACTAAGCGTGAACACCTACCATATAATCCACTCGGTGATCAAACTCGCCCAAGTTAAGATGTTCGGCCTTGAGGCATATCATTTTTTCAAAAATTACTTGATGTCTCGGAACTTGAAGTACTCGCGCTACTATCTATGTAGCCGAAAAAAGAAACCCAAGCTCATCGTGGGCGGTATGTATGATTCAGAGAAGTGGGCCTTGGATTACGTCGAAATCCGAGGCAACTTCATGTACGGTCCCGACAAATACGGGGTATTCGAGGTTCCGAAGCGTCGAGGCACCCCGAGTAAGCATCTCTATTGACTTTAGCCACCCGCATCGCTATTCGGAGAAGTGGGCATCATTATTCTTTCTTTATATTTCTGATGTGTCCTTTATGATGTTCGGCAGATTCGTCGAAGATCAACCAGGCCTTACTAAAAAGGTGCAGGAACCAGCCGAGCCTCGAAGCGGCTATACTGTTCTTCCCCGAGAAAGAGAGAGACGCCCTGGCTATACTCGAGTATACACCGACATACCAGGGCTTTATCAGACAAAAGGAGACGCCAATCTCCGCTGCCAAACAACCCGTGCAGCAAGAGCCAACTGCTATTGCCGAACAGCCCGTGCAGCAAAAGGAAAAAATAGAAGAAGTTTTTGAAGACTCCTTCGGGGAAATTCCCGACATACTTCTTCCTAGCATTCAACGTCTGCTCTGAGGGAAATTAAAGGTTGCGAGGGAGGAGGATACAGACGAAGAGGGAGAAGAAGTAGAAGAAATGTCGCCGAAGGATATCCTCGGGGAGCTGGAGATGAGAAAAAAGAAAAGGCAAGAGGCAGAGAAAGCCAGAGCAGCGGCCAAGTCCGGACCTTCGGTTGGGGGTCCAGGAGCCAAGACTTCTCATCCCACGGGCTCCAAGGTACCTCCTCCTCCTTCTCCTCAAGATAGTAAGAGGCCCTACTCTACAACCTCTCAATCACAGGAAGTCCCGAAGGATACTCCTGTCGAGAAAAGACAAAAGACCACGGCGACTGGCTCGGGAGGAGAAGTTGAAAAGGGAAAGGGAGCTGCTGGCTCGGCCCCAGCATGGCGTCCATAGTTCAGAGAAACGACAAATCACATCCGAAGATAGCTTGCCAGCTGATCCTTCCATCGCCAGGACACTCTACCACGGCTTGGCACTCCCGAAGGATATCACGCGGCCGAAGTCGCTCAAGTCAGTGATTAACGATCACTACTTCCACTTGGGACGGATTTGTTTTTCTTTTTAGCTCAATTTATGTTTTCGTTCAAGTTTTATTCCTCGATTCTGAATGTTAAAAATTGTTGAAATATGCAGGCCATGCAATCCTTGATGCGGGCACAACTCTACATTGGTGATGTAGACAGAAGGACAATGGTGCTGCAGTAGCTAGCGGACCGTTACAAAAAGCAGCTGGAAGATTCGGAGTTGGAGCGAGGGAAGCTCTCCGAGCAGGTGACGAATTTAAATGAAATGGTCCAGTAGTTGCAAGGTGCTACCGAACAAGCACGAGCCGAAGGGAAGCAGGAGATGGAGAAAGGAGATGAGAGAGGAGATGGAAAAAGAGAAGAAGAAGGCTTACGACGAGGGGCATGCTCAAGGGGCATGCTCAAAGGCCGAGGAAGACGTGGTCGACTAGGTGGAGAAAGCCGAGGAAATTTCAAACAACCGCAGCATACAGAGAGCTATGTGCAGGGGTTCAACAAGGCTTTGGACGACCTGGAGGTAGCTCCAGACGATGCAAGGAGGATCAACATCGAAGTGCCTCACCTCGCAGGCTCGGAGCCCACTACCGAAGAACAGGAGGAGGCTCTCGACGCAGAGATCAATGTCGATACTTCTGTAGATGTTGCTGCTGAGGCTTAGGATGCTACTGCAACCGTGACTCCAACCACGTCCCCTGAAGCATAGGATTTAGCCTTAGCTTCTTTTAATTGGTCTAATTTTTGAACGGACGGCGCTGAACAGTAGGTTAATTGCCATACCGCTGTAGGTGTTTGTTTTTGTTTGAAGTGTGAGGGTAGCACCAGACGATTCACCATTGCTATGCCTTAGTATGTAATTAACAAAGGTTTGAGGACGGCACCGAACGATGCACCACCGCCATGCCTCGGTAGTTGTTAAACACATCTGACTGATCAGTGGGTTACTGATGTTATGGGTTTTTAAAATGTTTAAAATTTCCCAAGTTGTTTTTCTCGTTAGTGCTTGTTTTGAGGTTGAATACTTAGAATTTTTCTTGGAATTTTGCACAAGTGTTTTCGTTCGGCTTTGCATGTATTGAATAGTTTTGAGAAATATGCAAGTACGCTTACTCAGTTAGTACTGGTTTATGTGTTGAATGGTTTGTTAGTACTGTTTACCCACAGGAGCCCCCTGCCGCGGTGGAACGTTGCCACAGGGCAAGAGATTCGCCGGGGTAGAAAAGATGGGTAAATGCAAAAAATGCTACTAGGATGTCGCCCAAACGAGGAGAATGCCGAGGGCTACGATGAATTTGCCCATTACGAGTAGAATGCCGAGGGCTACGAAGAATTTGCCCGTAACGAGTAGAATTTGCAAGCCAAAAGAGTGAAATAACTACAGTTACATTAACGAAAGGTGGGGGACCGCCCCAGCCCGAAGGCGTACAGTAGGTAAGGAAAGAAACAAAAGGTAAATAAAAAGAGATCGCCGAAGGGCAGGCATCCGAGGGCTAGCCGTGGAACTTTCGCAACTTCTGAGCGTTCCAGGGATTAGCAATCAGGGACCCGTCCATTTCTTCCAACTTGTAAACGCCATGGCCAATCTTCAGAGCCACCCTATATGGGCCTTCATAAGGATCCTTCAACTTAGTAAGCTTGTCGGCCTCGGTGACCATACGGAGAACAAGATCACCGACGTTAAAGGATCTTGGCCGAACGTTCTTGTTTTATCCCCAAGCGACTTCCTGTTGATAGGTAGCATGCTTGAGGTTCGCTTGGTCGAGAACTTCCTCGGCAAAATCAAGCTCCTTGCCGACGTGGGCATTATTGGCTTCGAAATCAAAATCCTCGGATCGAGGAGTAGGAAGTAACGTCTCAAGAGGCAGGACGGCCTCCATACCATACGCCATGGAGAAAGGGGTACGTCCGGTTGATCGACGAAGGGTAGTTTGATAAGCCCAAAGAACATGAAGAAGCTCCTCGGCCCAATTTCTGAGCTTCTCATCAAGGCGACGTTTAAGCCCCCGAGTGATGGTTTTATTCGATGCTTCAGCTTGTCCGTTGCCCTGCGGGTAGGCCACCGAAGAGTTTTAGATAAGGATGCCATATTTCTGATAAAAGATCTTGATAGCTGCAGCGACAAATTGAGAGCCATTATCCGATAGAATGGTGTAGACACCCCAATTTGGACTCCTCGAATTTCCTTGATTTGTGGCCCGGAGGCTCCCCCATGATGAAATTGGATTAAAACAAGCCTTGAACCAATTAGGACTATGCTTCTTGAAGGATTTGAAAAGGGAATAAAAATGGTCAAAATCACTCCCAAGCGCTCAGAAACAGTCCCGAGCGCTCTAAAAAATTTTCCAAAACCCCAGAACTGGCTCACTCTCGAGCGCTCGAGAGTAGAAGTCCCAAGCGCTCGAGAGTGCTCCCGAGCGCTCGAGACCACTTCCAGTGGCCAATGGGTGAAAAAGCGTTCCCACTA
>JAOTQK010074097.1:0-10316 GCA_025642025.1 Rhododendron ferrugineum | reverse complement strand
CCTAACAAGCTATAGAGATTATCTCTGTGGGTACGATCCCGGACTTTCCGGTATTTATGCTGACAACGACCTAGCCCCACGCTCGGGGTATTTCAACCTCATTCGAAGGCGAGGTTGTGGACGAAGCACGTATCTCACGGTTTTTTAATTTTTAAATCCGTGTCCGGACCATTAATCCACGGACAAAATCCAAAAAGCATGGATCGAATCGGTCCGGACCGGTTTCGCGGTTCTCGATTTTTCTTGGACAGCCCTACATTCATCCATTGATCTCTCATTTGATTGCGCAGATTGCTCTTTATGTACTTCATTGCTGAAAAACTTCTTTCAACTGCTGCAGTGGCTACAGAAAGAGTCAACACCAATCTCACAAGCAAATAAACCAATCTAGATATAACATGCTTATCTGTCTCCGCCAACTTTACAGCAAGATCACCAATCCCTTTTTGCTCTGAAATTTTTTCATCGAATTTAACATCAACAATGTAATTTTGAAGTTGAATGTCCAATGTCATTAGGTCCACCTTAGAAAGTTCCGCAAGACGAATCAACTTTTTCCTATCAAAAGTAGAAAATGAATTTCTAGGATTCAAACAACTCATACAAAGTACCAACTCCGTATTTGCTTCTGTGAAACAGCTCATTTCGATAACGATGGGAAATTGTAATTTGTGGGGTTTTGCGTTGTTGTCGATCACTAGATACAAACATCTCACTCATGTTTGGGAAATGAATATTATGGTTGCTGGAAAACGAAGACACTTCGGCCAATAAGGAATCCCAACCATCATCTCTCATCATTTGCAACCTTTGCTTAGACATTTCAACAAGTGTCATAACATTTACTGAATGATATCTTGTGTCTTCTTTTGCAATGTTATTGACAACTCATTTGTGATTCCCATGACATTTTTGACCAAGTGTAAGCTAAAGGCAAATTCGAAAGATAACATTGACTTCTTAATAGAACGAGCTTGAACTTTGTGATCTGTTGATGGGTCATCCGCTGCAATCATACCAAGTACCTCAATTGCAGACTTAAACATCACAATCAGAGGGTGGTCTTACTTCTGCGTGTGTTTTTTTTCTTCTATTTGTTCATTAATTTTCTTTTTTCATTTTGTTATTGCTGAAATTGGGTTAGTGGGTTGAAATTTGGGCTTTCAATTTCAAGTAGATTAATTTGTGGGCTATTTTTGGGGTGGGTGTTCAATAACATTTGGGTTGAGTGTTCATTGACAATTAAATTGGGTGTTCAAAATAAGGCTAGTCCAAAACTTTTACATGTATTCTAAGCAAAATAAATAAATTTGGGTGGTCAGTTGACCATGGTTTCATGTGAATGGAGCCGCCTCTGGGAAGAAGGGTGCAAGGGTGAAGGGGTATATTGGACATTTTACAATGTATATTGAAGGAAAATGATACATTGGCACTCCAAAAATTGATAGAGGCACTCTAAAAAAACAAAGAAAAGTAGTTTTGGAATTACACTGATTTTGGAGTGTCTGCATCAATATTTAGAGTATCTGCATCAATTTTTGGAATGTCAATATCATTTACCTCATTGAAATGGCTCTTCAATATTTTTGGTCAAACCATAGGAGGCTCTAATTCGACCACAACCAACCGCAATGGATATCAAACTTCTGTACACGGTATTTGAACTCGTATCTTCATAGTGCTAAGAGTTACTACTTACTACATAACTATTTGGCCAACTGTCTTGGTTTTATTTCTTCATTCAACCGCCTTAGAAAACTAAAAACCAAATTTTCGTTTTGACGAAGTATCCTTTGATTACAATTTTACTCAAAAGAGCTTATATGATTGTTGGAATATTTTGACATTTAGCAAGCTAAATTCCATTGCAAAAAGGCATAAGGAGACGCACATTTAAAAAAAAAAAAAGAAGTACTGTAGACACAAAAGGGCAAAGACACCTTTGGGCACAGATGTGTGATATTCAGAATTGATCGATGCACTTGGGTCACACATAATACTTATGGTATCTACACACGTTAAACAGTTCCGAACACATCTATATCCCTTCATCCATGTTTTAAAATGTTGAATGAGTTCATGAAAGATGATTTTTTTATTTGGTAAATTAAGATGGATTATTTTTTCTTTTGGACAAAGAAATTTTTTTTTTTGGAACACGTTAGAAATTCATTAATATCAATAAAGATTACAACATACTGTGTGGCTCTAAAACAACTGGAGAAAAACCTAATGTACACAAGATAACAAAATACACAGCCAAATCAAATGAAGGAATCGAGTCCAACGATAAATTGATCAAGCTAGTAGAAGTCATAGCCGCGCATGAATGTCGATATCTAACTATCACGATAGTTCCACAATTGACGATGTTTTCCATAAAGACCGATCGATGTCAACCTAGTGTGTTGTTTTTCTACATTTTAACTAACCTTCTTTGATCATCAATGTGGCAATCACTACAAAGCCCACAATTTTGCCTTGCGAGTCCACTAGAGAGCCCACATTGATCATCAATGTGGTAAAATCACTTTGAAGAATCCTTGTGTGAGGCCCGCGGTCCAAAATTGCTTCCCATTTGTTAATCACTCCGTATAACTAGCTTTTATGTTTATTAAGCAATGCAAAGAAATTATAGATTGACATAAAAAGAGAAAAACTAGTAATTACATGTTACTAATTAATCAATGCCAATACTGGGTTGCATTACCTTTGTGCAGTTGGGATTTGAAAAGAAAAGTGGCTTTTAGAAAGCAAAGCTAAACAAAAACTGGCCGCATAAGGAGGTTTTTTTTTGTTTTTTTTTATTTTTTATGTTTGATGCAACTACAAATAAGCCAAAGATCAACTTTCTCGAGCTTGGCTAGTTTATAGAGCGATCTTAAATCTTTGACTTGAACTTGTTTACTAATAATTTAACAAGTCAAGCTTAAATAAGCATTTGTCGAGCTAAACTTCGAGCTATTCCCGAATAGCTTGGTTCATCAACAGACATGCACATGTATGATTTTTCTTTTCTCTGTTTCTTTTTTGTGCGTTTCTGGTTTAGGACTCATAGGTTTTCCTTTTGAAAACAAAAACAAAGGAGGAAGGGATTTCTAGCCCAAGTTAATGGAAAACAAATTGGATGTCCCATTTTGATGCATGTTCCATTATAGTGACCAAGTTGTCTTTCATATAACGTGTTCATCAGCGGGAAAGCGCAATCTGACTTTTAAGTACTTGGAAGCAAATAAGAAGGCGTCACTTGTGCTGAAGACCTCCATTCGTGAGATTGCAACTTGGGAAAGGCCAAGGAGAGGCATGATTAAGATTAATGTTGATGCCGCGGTGTCCAAAGAGTTGAACACAATTGGAACAGGAGCAATAGCTTGTGACGAGTATGGTGCAGTGATTGGGATACGAGTGAATACTCAGAAGGGTCTTAATTCGCCAAGGATTGCCGAGGCTCTAGCGGTTCGGGAATGTATTAACTTGGGGATTGCTCTTAATTTTACACATGTGATTATTGAATCGAATGCTGAATTAATCATCAAGAGTTGTGTTAGTTCGAATAACCCGCCTTCTGATATCGAGGTTTTGGTTCATGACTGTTTTATCTCTCAATGAGTTTTTTTTATTGTATGTGAGTTTAGTTTTGTCAAACGAGACTGTAATAGGGCAGCACATGTTTGTGCTAAACAGGCCCTTTCTTGTGGTTTGTCCGACATATGGACTTCCATCTTGCCCCCATGGGGTTCGTCACTTTCTGATGTATAGGCGTTTCTACCTATCAGTATATGAAATCTTCTCATTTTTGTCCAAAAAAATAAAATATAACGTGTTCAATTTATTAAATAAAAAAAATCCTTCATTGCGGAAGTGGGAAAAAAAGACATCTACTGATAGAAAGAAGGTACTTAACAGTCTTACATATACTTCTTGGGAAATTACGTTTGTTTAGCTAAAATAATGACAAACTTTCAATTGTTTTTTTCCCAAGAAGTAAATGGTCTTACATATGGGGATGTTGCCAAGCACAGAGCAGCCAATTAGTCCATTCATCTCGGCAATTAATAGTAGATTCAATTCAAGTCGTTCGTGTCGAGATGATTGATGCTTAGCACCGCTTTACAAGGATGTCACTCAGCAACATTCCCTTATTTGTTTGGTAGTTCTAGGTATTGAAGTTACTATGAGTAGGGATCGATGACAATCGAACCCGCCCCGCCCCGAACGAGGTGGATTTTCCACCCCATTTTTAGGTATCGGGGTAAAATTTTCCAAACCCGCCTGGGTTCGGGGCGAAGGTATCCTGCCCCGAAATTACCCGAACCCGCCCCGGCTTATATAAATACTAGTGTTTACCCGTGCCTACGGCACTATCCACCCCGCATACTTAGGCTTTGTGGCAGCTTTGTAATTTAGGCAACAACTTGTCCTCACACACTTGTGTTTTATTATATAGATTAGTCAGTCTCCCATGAGGGGGTCCTCATTTTAGTTAAAATGTGGACCTCCTTATTTCTCTTATTTTCCAATCGAATTTCGATGATCCGAGTCGCTATATGTGTTCAGAATATGATTTTAAGGGTACCCACGAGAAATTAGCAAAAAAAAAGTCCGGGAAGAGCTTCATCCGAGCAATTTTTATTTGAACCATTCGATAAAAAATAAACAAAAATTGTTCGGATGAAGCCCTTCCCGGTCTTTTTTTTTTGCTGATTTCTGATGGGTACCCTTAAAATCACGTTCTGAACACATTGAGCGGCTCGGATTATCAAAATTTGATCGGAAAATGGGAGGTCCGCATTTTATTAAAATGAGGTAGTCCTTACGGGAAACGGACTGTATATATATATATATACACACACACTTATATACATGTCCTTTCATTTTTTTTAGAATTAATCCAAAAAACAATGTCTCTTTACTGTCAAGTACCCTAATTAAATTTTTTTTAAAAATAAAAATTGATATTTATTGGTGTTTCGTGGATTTTTTAAAAAGTTTTCTTCAAATATTTATAATAAATTGTACACATAAAGAAATAGAATGAGGTATCTAAAATATTGATTGCAATTAAAAGTTTAGATAAAATCGTGATATCAAAAGACACAAAAATAATTTCAAAAGTTTTATTTTCTAGATAATTTTTATTCTTATTCAGCATTTTTTTTTTACTTTTTTACTATTTTACTTATACTTTAATTTTTTAAATTTTTACGGGGCAGGACGGGTAAACCCGTTTCTCGATCGGTGCGGGAACAGGGATACCCAAAAAAAACCCGATCGAAGTCGGGGGCGGGTAATGATTTTCGGGGCGGGGTCGGGGTATGCAAAAACCCGCCCCGCCCCGTTGCCATTCCTAACTATGAGCCTCTTTATTGATAATCTTTTCGCGCTTTCATGACCATGTCACTCTATTGCTTCCACATGATACGATAACCAATGTGAGATTCATTTGTAGAATATGTAGAAAAACTTTTATTAGAAAAATTATTCAGCAAGATAATCAAAAAACGACTACATTAAAATTAATTTATCTTTTTGGTCAAAGATGGTATATTATACGAGTATTATATTTCACTTATACTTTTAAACGTTTTTTGTTTTGTTTTTTTCTACTTTCCAAATCCCCAATTGCGAGGATTCCACAAAACTTTACCCATCTCTTCCACCCCTCCCATTCCCCTAATTTACCGTGCATTTTCTCCAGTAAAAGATCCTCAAAATAAATGGGGAAGAAAGGTCTAATAAAAAAAATATAAAAATAAAGGGGGAGGCTCAGATCTGTGTAGAGGAGGGCTGAGAACAGCGACTCCGCCATGGCTGCAACCACAGTCGCCCCGCCAAGAAACGGGTCTGGTTCACAAAGCCCGACTCTAAAATGCTCTTGAGATTTAGTAAATATCATCACAGCCTCTCATAGTAAAGGAGAAATTTTTCAGTGCCTCCATGGGAATGTATACGATCCCTCTACATTCACGTAACCCTATGCGGAACGGGGTCATAGTTTAGGGTTTTGGTTTCTGCTGGTCTCGATTGTGGAGCGATGATGGCGAAATGCAGCTTACCAGCAATCATAAGCAGAGACAGCGAATCAAAAAGAAGAAGAAGAAGAAGAAGACGGACAACAACAACAACAGATCACCCCCGCCGCCTCCACACACACACACACACACACACAATAGAGAGAGAGAGAGAGATAGAGAGGGCTGTTGAATTAGGAGGGAGAAATCATGGGCGAATTGCAGAGAGGGGCAACCACCCTCGGAAAAAATCCCCAAATCCTCTCCGCGGTGCCTCATTCTCGAGCATTAACCCTAATTTTTTGGACTGAAGTTCGGCATTTATAGGGTGTGAAAGTTTATTGTCCCTTCTACCCTGTTTGACCGCTTATTTGGGGCTTGAAGAAAGGAGAAGAGTGCAACCGTGGAGGGGTATGTTGGACATTGTCGACATGTTTTTTTTTTTTTCGTTGTGCAAAGAATTAGTGCTATAAAAAGTGGCCCATGAGAATTGAAATCAGCATTTTGATTGACATGGAAATATGTATATTTTCTTCGTTTAACCCTAAAAATTAACCAATTGGAGTTAGCTCGATTGTTTAAGACTCTTGCGTGCTGTTATGAGATCAGAAGTTCGAATCTCTTCACCTGTGCGAATGTGTTCTTCCTCTTGTATTTATTGGGAAAGAAAGTGTGATCTCCATTAAATTTGGCTATTAAAAGAAAGATACTAGTTTTGGTTATCTACATGCCAAATTTTGCTTATTGATTTAGGGGTTGCTAAGTTTGTGATTATATCATGGTGAACTATATTTTGAACCAATATTGTTAATTTTAGAAAAAATTTAATTTTGGTTATACCTTTGAAGACACTCTAAGGAGACACAAGTAAAGACAGGAGTAATGTCACAAAAATAAATAGGAGGATACAGCTCTGCTCAGAATTGTTCGATTCGCTTAAGTCAAACGCATTACACACGGGATCCAGACATATGAATTGATCCAGAACACGCCTATTTCCGCATTTGTGTTTCTCCGTATGCGTCTATAGCATGTTTGTGGAAAAAGTTGTCCAATATTTTTCAAAAAAAAAAAAAACATCATACTAACAAAATGTTTTCTTAAACATATAAAACTAACCTTTGATAGTTGTCTCTGACTGGACAGATAAAATTGGACTGGTCCAGTCTTGCATTGTGAGCCCACTACAGAGGCCCACATTGATCATGTTTACTTCTAAGATTCCTTGTGATAGGCCCGCGGTCCAAATTTGTGTCTGATGATTTGGGCCAAGTAGTTTTGACTCATTTCAGACTGTTTTTCCGTATCTTCGATCTTTCGCATTATTCCTTGACCGTGTCAATACTAAGGCTGCAAACAAGTTGAGCCGAGTTTTAACTTGTTCGAGCTCGACTCGGCAGATTTTAGGTAGGCTCGAGCTCGTGACCAGCTAGAAGGCTTTGGCTCGAGCTCGGCTCGAACTTTACTAACGAGGCTCAAGCTCGGCTCGCCACAACTCGGCTGGTAGCAAACTCTAGCCCTTTGCAGCTAAATTTCAAGGCGGAGGGAGAGCATTGTACTTATAGAGAACACTTTGATTTCATTTCCCTTCAACAGTTGATGTGGGACTAATGAAAAAGGACTTTGCTTTGCACACAGCTAATCCCACATCGAAAGATCAAATGATCAATAGGCTTGGTGCTTTCCTATAAAGCGAGCGGAGCGGTTCGGATCGTTTGCAGCCCTAGTCAAAACCGCGTGACTTTACTTGGCCCAAATCATCATCTCAGAATAAAGAAGAAACTAGTTGTGTTCTCAAACAAATACTTATTTTTTGAGTTAAATGTGATATACTCCTATTACGAGAAAATGACTTATCTCATAAAGTTAGAAATAAGTACTTATAAAATAAAAAATCTTAACGGCCAAAAACGTGTTTTGATAATTAATATCCGTCAAGGATATTTTCAGCATTAACAAATGTTCTCAGCATGTCCTTAGCGGGTATTAATTATCAAAACACGTTATGGGCCGTCATTTTTCCAAACTAACCTTTGATAGTTGTCTCTAGCTAACTGAACAAATAACATTGGGAAAATGACGGCCAATGACGTGTTTTGATAATTAATATCCGCCAAAAACATGCTGAGAACATTTGTTAATATTGAAAATGTCCTTGACGGGTATTAATAATCAAAACACGTTCTGGGCTGTCATTTTCCCAATAAAATTGGATTAATCCAGTATTGCATTGTGAGCCCACTACAGAGCCCACATTGAACCCAGTCAATGAGGTGGACTTGCAAAAATGAATCTTTGGGCTTCTATAAATGATCATACACTCTTATTTAAGGCTAAGGGTCATCATTTAGCCCGTCGGCCCGCTCTGCTCATCGGGCATTTGCCCGGCCCGGACCTGTCCAACGGGTGGGCTAGCTCAGCCCGTAGTTTGTAATGGGCAGGCTTGGGCCTATGAATTTTTACTCGGCCCGTCCGTAGGCCTGGCCCGTGAGCCCGCCCACAAGCCCGCCCGTGGTACCCGACCAAAAGCCTGCCCACGGGCCCGCCTATTAGCCCGAAATCCCACAAAACCCTTTCTTTTTTCCTTTGGTTTAGTTTGTACCCAAGAAACTTTAAGCCCGCCCGTTGGCCCACCTGGCTTTTAGCCCATCCATTGGCTCGCCAGCCCGTCAATTAGGCTAGCCCGTGGGCCGGGCCTGAGCTTCAATTTATGGTACGTAGCCCGGTTCGCTCGGCCCGCAAAAAAGAAAAAGCCTGCTAGGCCCGGGCCGTGGGCGGGCTCGGACAATGACTTGGAAAACTGGCCCAGCCCGACCCGATGATGACCCTTATCTAAGGCCCAATTCAATGCTTCGACCATGTCCCCATTCCCCAGGTTTCCATGTCCAAATGCTCAAACTTTTTAATTTTTGGCCTATATTAATCTCTTACTTTTCTCGTACAGTAAGAGCATTCGTAATGAGTTTGTTAACTAGTGTGTTAATTTTATGTGCTAAGAGTTAGCAAACAAAAATGTATTTTTTGTACCACAATGCTTGTGTGCTAGAGTGTGTTAAAGTGTGATAAATGTAGTTGTGTGCTATCATGTGTGCCAAGTTTGACAAAAATGTTAGCAAACAATAAGTGGGTCACACCTTTATAATTCAAATTCCAATCATAAAATATAAATATCCACTACTTCTAATACACACTTGTGGAACCCATTTTTATCCTAACATATATTTTAACACACAAATTTACCAAACTCATTGTGGATGTTTTGACACACTTCTATGTTATCAATGTCTAACACACACTTGTGAAATCTATTTTTATTATAATACACCTTTTAACAAATATTTTAACACACAAATATATCAAACCCCGTTGCGGATGCTCTAAGACTATGGGGTTCTTCCGGCCGGTCCTATGTGGGTGAATTATGTCTCAATAGGTTATATCTGAACTTGAAATTACTTTCTTTTTAAAAAAGAAGATTTAAAAAGAAAGCAGAACGGCACCTACTACTCTCCCTCCGTCCCAGTTTGATAGTTTATTTTGAAAATTTATGTCATTTTTTAATTGATTATATCTGTAATTTATAATATTTTATATAATTTTCAAAAATTATATTATAGAATTAATCGAGACCTATCAAATAAGATCAATATTTTATGTAAAATTCAATACCAATTTAGGGATATAATTAATTTTTTATCCGGTTACAATAGAACGATAGACTATTAAATTGAGATGTAGAATAATTAACATGTTAATTGAGAATTTACTCTATTCATTTCTAATTTAACTCGGTTAATTGATAACTTAACGCAATTAATTATAAATTTATAAAAAATTAACACTGTTTATCATAATTTTAGGTATCAATGAACACTATTAGTTATAGTTTTAAGTGTTGATTATTAATTTTAACACGGTAAATTTTAAATTTAGACTATTATTATCAATTTAACCACATTTCAACTATTAATTAACAATTTAAACATTGTTAGTTATTAATTGAACGCTATCAAATAAGAATTTATAATGTTAATTTTAAATTTGGACAAAATAAAATGAACATTGGAAAAATGAAAATTTTATTTTTTTCGTAATTTTGCATTCAATATTAACCTCATTAGCTAAATCTCCACACGTAAATTTTAAAAATATAAATTTTATTATACTGTATAAAAAAACGGATATGTACAAAAAAGTTATAATCATTTTTCAAGATTTTAAATTAAAAAGGGGGGAGAGAGAGAGAGAGAGAGAGAGAGAGAGAGAGAGAGAGAGAGAGAGAGAGAGAGAGAGAGAGAGAGAGAG
>JAOTQK010074036.1:0-10319 GCA_025642025.1 Rhododendron ferrugineum | reverse complement strand
TAAAACAAACCACGTCCTGGATGTGACTTAAGATACTTCACAATTCTGATAACTGCCTCCCAATGTGGATGACGAGGAGCAGACATGAACTGACTAACCATACTCACTGCAAAAGAGATATCCGGACGTGTAATCGTAAGGTAATTCAACTTACCAACTAAACGGCGATACTGATCAGGATTGGAGAGCAACTCCCCCTGGTCAACACACAATTTGACGTTGGGATCCATAGGGGTCTCAACAGGCCTAGTTCCCAACAAACCAGCATCCTCAAGAATATCTAGCACATACTTCCTCTGTGATAAGCTAATACCGTCTTTAGATCGTGCCACCTCAATACCTAAAAAATATCGTAGTTTTCCCAAATCCTTAGTATGAAACTGCTGATGTAAGAAAACTTTTAGCTCATCAATACCTCGCTGATCATCACCGGTAATAATAATGTCATCCACATAGACAATCAATAATACTTTTCCTCGGTCTGATGTGAGAGAGAACACAGAGTGATCAGATTGACTGCGATGCATGCCAAGTCGTAAAACTGCGTCACTAAACTTGCCAAACCATGCTCTTGGAGACTGCTTAAGCCCATATAGAGCTTTACGAAGGCGACATACCTGATTACGCTCCCCCTGAGCAACAAACCCAGGTGGTTGCTCCATGTAGACTTCTTCCTGGAGATCCCCATGGAGGAAAGCATTTTTGACATCTAACTGAAATAATGGCCAACCCAGATTCGTTGCAAGAGAAATAAGGATCCGAACAGAACCAAGCTTGGCAACTGGAGAAAACGTCTCCGAATAATCAACACCATAAGTTTGAGTGTAGCCTTTGGCAACTAGACGAGCTTTATAGCGCTCAACAGTGCCATCAGGAAGATACTTGACAGTGAATACCCAACGACAGCCAACAGTGGTTTTACCAGTAGGAAGAGGAACCAGCTCCCATGTGCCATTCTGATGAAGAGCAGACATCTCATCCTCCATAGCTAGCCGCCACTCAGAAATAGATAAGGCTTCCTGAACAGTGTTAGGAACGAAAACGGACGAAACTGAAGTAGTAAAAACACGAAGGGCAGGAGACAGGTGAGCATTAGAAACAAATTGAGCAATAGGATGAGAAGTGCCAGACCGAATACCTTTGCGAAGAGCGATAGGAAGGTCGTCTGGATCCCGAGACGGAGGAGAAGATGGAGCAGTGGGCTGAGGTGGGTCGGGTAGCTCAGGTGGGACTGGTACTTTGCGACGACGAACATACACCTGGTGGGACTGGTACTTTGCGACGACGAACATACACCTGCAGAAGTGTTTTTGGAGGGGCAGACCCAGAACTAGAACCAGAAGAGACGACAACAGGAAAAACAGACTCAACCATAAGGAGATCATTTATAGGGACAGGAACAGAAAAGAACGGCAGCGACTCATTAAACGTAACATCAGCGCACACAAAATGTCGGCGTAAAGATGGGGAAAAACACTTATACCCTTTCTGAGTTCGCGAATAACCAAGAAAGACACACCGGATGGATCGAGGTTCAAGTTTACCTCGGTCAGGATCAAGAGCATGAACGTAACACGTGCACCCGAATACCCGAGGGGGTAATGAGTGGAGAGACCGACCAGAGAACAAGACCTTATGGGGTATCTGACCGCCAAGAACAGTGGATGGCATACGATTAACCAAATAACAAGCGGTAAGGACGACATCACTCCAATAAGACTAAGGGACCTGCATTTGAAATAACATAGCACGCATAACTTCTGATAAATGTCGAATCTTGCGTTCGGCAACCCCATTTTGTTGTGGGGTTCGAGCGCAAGATGACTAGTGAGTAATACCATGATCATCAAAAAATTGAGACAAAGTAGTATGAAAATATTCACGAGCATTATCGGAACGAAGGATACGAACACAAGTATTAAACTGAGTCTTTATTTCCATATAAAATGACTTAAAAACAGACTTCAACTCAGATCTCTCTTTCATAAGATAAAGATATGTAACACGGGAGAAATCATCCACAAAAATAACATAATACTGAAAACCAAAAACATTGGGAACATGCACAGGCCCCCAAATATCCAAATGAACTAACTGAAAAGGACTCGACACATGACGCTCAATGCTAGGATAAAAGGGTACTCAACGATGTTTGCTAAACTCACAAACCTCACAGGACAAATTATTAAGACGACTACATGAAGGCACTAGACGCTTTAGATTTTGAAGAGATGGATGACCAAGCCGACAATGTTGTTGGTATGGTGAAGCTGATGATTGAAGAGCAAGTGACTGAGGATGAGCACCATCGGTAAGGTAATACAGGCCACCACGTTCAGCACCGCCACCAATCGTCCTCCCCGTCTGGAGATCCTGAAACACACAACCATGAGGAAGAAATGTGATGGAGCAGTTTAAGGACTTGGTAAGTTTACTAACAGACATAAGATTAAAAGGAAAACTAGGAACATGTAACACATAGTCCAAAGTAAGAGATGAAGTGACAGGAACAGAACCCAAACCAGTAAGTTTTGTGGAAGAGCCATCTGCTAAGGTAACATGAGATGGTTTACCAATAGACTGATGACTAGAAAATAGAGTAGAAGTACCAGTCATATGATCAGAGGCACCAGAATCGATAACCCAAGGAGTAGAAGTAAGAGAAGATGCAACACAAGCAACGGATGGACCTTTCTGAGCAAGCGTAGCAGTGGAGGAAGAAGCTGCAGTTGGAGACTGAATGAACAGAAGGCGCTCGTATTCCTCTGCAGAGATGGTCACCACATTGTCAGCAGAAGAATGGGTAAGCTGTCCAACATCTTGAGAGATAGCAACTTGATGAGCCTGAGGGTAACCGTGAAGGTCATAACAAAACTCCACCGTATGATTGGTCCCCCGACAATGAGTACAAAACCTGGAATCACGGCCGCGACCACGGCCACCTCCCCCTGACATGCGACCCCCACGAGTACCAAAACCAAAGTCACGACCATCAAAACCACGACCACTATCTCCAGAATCATGACCACGACCACTAAATCCAGAATCACGGCCGCGACCACGGCCGCGGCCACGGCTGAAGGAAGAGCTAGAACCACCAAAAACAGCGGAAGCTAATGCTGAACGATCAGGAGAAGGTGCAGGCACAGACACAGATACAGAAGACTGACGAAGGCGACTAAATACCTCACTGAGAGAAGGTAAATCTCGAGATCCCAAGAGTTGAGGACTAACAGCATCATAAGTGGATGATGCACCAGAGATAAATCGAGCAACCTGCATACGCTCACGCTGGCGTCGCATAACCTGAACATCAGAAGAGATAGGCTCACAAATATTTAGCTCCGCACAAATACCACGAAATTTGGAATAATAAGCCTCCAAAGACAAATCACCCTGGGATATAGAAAAGAAAGATTGATGAAGATCATACATCCGACGGAGATTATTAACACCAGAATACATCTCCTGAGCTTGTGTCCATACTTGTTTGGCTGTATCTAAGAAAACAAGCGTACTAGCAATATGTTCTTCCATACTATTCCACAACTCAGATCGAATTCGGGCATCCTCAGATTCCCATGTCAAATAAGTAGACTAAGTCTTTGCGGGGGATCATCGATCAAATAATGATACTGTGTCTGGCCCGGATAATAAACTTCAACTGCTTTAGCCCAAACAGCATAATTTTTACCATTCAATGGGGTAGAGGTAATAGAAAGCTTCTCCCGAAACCGTGAAGAACTAAACGAACTACCCGTAACAGTAGAAGAAAAACTAGACTTAGTTTCTTCTACAGACATGTTATCGTGCAATAAACAGATCAACCAAACCAATACTCCACCAACTACCAACCAATAAAGAACCAGCCACAAATCAACCCACCAATCGAATAATCAACTACGAACCGCCGAACAACTAATAAACGATGAAATAGATCACCAAACAAGAAACAACGTCTGATAGCAATAACCCAATAAAGCTCCAACAACCAGCAACCAACATAGAGCAACAACAAACACTGTAAGTCTATGGCTCATGCGAACTTATCGAACAAAGAAAACACAGTGACAGAACTCATGGTCACTGAACCAAACAACACCAGAGCACACAGCTGAAGATTTCCAAGCAAACCTAACTGTCGGTAAAACACAAACCTGAAGATTCCCAAGCAAAACTATACTGTCGGAGGACCACTGGTAGAACAAACAACTAAAGAACTCCAAGCAAATCCTAACTGTTGCAAAAACACACGAGCAATAGATTAGCAGGCCGAAAATAGGTCCGCCAAGTCTCGTGATACCCCGACGAGGACTGGGCGAGGTCTTTTTTGGCACCGACAAGGGCTGGGTTAGGATATAAGGTACGTTCGAACATTATTCTGGTTTATTCGAACCTGACTTGGTAGATTTTGGTCGAAAAAAAAAACATGGGTGGGTTTGTTTTTGGTTGATAATGGTCTGGGTGGGTTTGATTTTGGTCGAAACTGATGGATTGAGGGTGCGAACAATTAGGGTTTCGAAGGGTTTTGATTTGGTAGTGGGAAAGGGCTCGATTTAGGGTTTCAGAGGTAGACGATGGCTGGAAAAGAGCTCGATTTAGGGTTCCAGAAAGTTGGGTCTTCGATTTTGGGATTTTGGTGGTCGGCGATGTACGGCAGTGGCTGTAAGAGTTACGGCTGTGGTGGTTTAGGGGTAGGGTTAAGATAGGGCTTTGATACCATGTTGTTTGGAGAGCAAAAAGTGTATAGGGTGTTAATGAACCCCTAACACAAAACAATATTATATATTATGAGGTTACTTATTACATAACTCATTTAACCAATGTGGGACTAAGACTAATACTCATCAATATTCTAACACTCTCTCCTTGTCTATATTTATATACTATGATTATATTTGGATATCAATCTCTCCCACTTGATAGGATTTGTACAAAAAAATCTAGGTTAGGGTTTGCATGTACATATATATATCTATATAGATTTACATATTTACTCAATAGGGTTTTAGTATTTTCTTTTAAATAATTATATAAAAAAAATCGAATCATTTATTAAAAGAATACTAAATTAACATCTAAATGAAAGAATTTCAATTAAAACATTGAATTTTATTATAAAAATTTAGGGTTGTTACAACTTAATGCGTTTTTCGTACCCATATTTGTATCACTGGTAATGGTATGATAATTGAGTGATGCATAATGTACACTAGTCGAATCATTAATTTAGTAGATCCACATATTTCTACTGACTACCTATGGTAATTTGTTATGGATAAAATGTGCATGGAAGTTTATCAACAATTTAATTTGTAATTTTTTCTTTTTTCTTTTTCTGTTACTATGAATTTTGTTTGAATGGAAGTAAGAAAATTTAATGGCATCGAGTGAGACTTACCTTGCCCACGAGTTTCTCACTTTGTGGGGTAGGGAGCTCCATTTTTCTTTATTTTTTGTTCAAGTTGAACTTTCATTGTGACTTCTCTTGTCTACTCGAATTAGGTGACTGGTTGGGTGGTTCAATACCAAGATAATCTGATTGGACTTGGTGTTGATGAGTCCTTAGCTCAAGTTTGTTCTGAGAGCGGTGCAATGGATCCCCTAATGAACGTGTATGTTGAAAGAATGCAAGCTACAACAAGGGTACCTATATTTACTAGTATATGACATTGCTCAAACCACATACGTTTTTCCCTCTGACTTTTCCTCTCTTTCTGTTCTTAGAAATGGTATTTGAATATCCTCGAGGCTGATAAGGTACAGCCACCAAAGAAAACAGCAGATGGACAGCTTTATACACCTGCTGCAGTTGATTTGTTTAGGATTCTTGGCGAGGAAGTGCAACTTGTTCGTGAAATCAGCACTGACATCATGTTATACAGAGTTGCTTTGGCCATTATTCAGGCAAGTTCAGCTTTACAGTATAATTTTTAAAAACTGAGGCTCTCTTGTACTTCTGGTCATTTTGTGTCTTCTTTTTCAGTCATATAAAGATTGTGGGAGAAGAACTTTCTCAAATCACCAGCCTTTGTATAATCTCAAGTATGTTGATTTTTATGTCTTAAGTGCACTGAATGTGTAGCTCTTTATACTGTGTTGAGCCAGTAACAAAAGGATTATAACATGTTGATGGATTGTGAGCATGTGTACGAGTAGCGGCGATTCCAGGACTTTGGTGTGGTGGGGTTGTTAATTTTTTCCCTCCATGAGTTGAATAGGATCAAACCAAACTCTACCAAGCACAAATGTTCTTAAATTACAAAACCCAACCCTAGTTTGTGTTTTGTTAATTTTTTGGATTATCTTCAAAGAGGAATACAAAATAGCTTATTTTTGTGAGACAAGAAACCTCTTCAAAGCAGAGTCACTTTGGACCCATCCTTTTATTGTAAACATCAAATACTTGCAACCATCCGCAATCCACATGTTGGGTAAAGGTGTTGCAAATGATAGTTGAATAAAAGCCCTTTGAATTTACGGTCAATCCCGCATCCCCGATAGCAACTTGAATATGATACGTTACCCGAATGGAGTATATGAAGATTAATATGATCCCAAATAGTAAGAATTCTTTTTTTTTTTGTGTGTGTGGAAATAGTAAGAAAATTGACCCCATATGTTCAATGCTACGTACTTTTTTATTTTGCTCAAATGCTCAATGGGTTCATGAGAGCTAAGTTGTTAAAAATTATTAAAGTTCAAGTTGTTTCTTGAAATATGAAGTGACCCCATAGCCAATACATTGGTGTCACCTCAATGTACGTGGATTTGATTCTCCTTTATCTATTATCCCAGTATTGGGTCATGGCTTCCTAGAGTTAATATGTTTGCTACCCTCCTTTGTGTTCTGTGACTTGGCATGCCATCTTTCTTGAGGTCTATCATTTCTTAACAATTTGAAAAGACAAGTTGATCTTGCTTGTCCGTGGCTACTACATTGCGTACTTCTCTTCGCTTTGTAACACCTAATTATTCTTTTCCTCCCATCTCCGTAGTTGTTGATGTTGTCTCATGGATTTATGATTTTTAGCCCACAAATCTTTTATCAACTTATACTTCACCTTCTTGGCATGAAGATCATCTATAATCTTACCTTGCCCAGCTGTCTTTAAATTATGCAACTATTGGGTTAACAAGACTTTGATACTTGCCTCAATGGTTTTAAAACCTAGAGGTTTGTTCTTACACAATTGTTGATAATAATTGGTTTGTACTTTTGTTTGCCATAGGTCCATAGCATCAAAGCCTTGCAACTAATATACCTATTTAATTTGTTTGATGAAGTTATGATATTCAAGCTATTATGGAAGATATTTTTTAGTGGATGAAACTATGAGAGGAGATAATGCCAAATTAAAAACTTGGAGAGAAGCATTGGAGCCAAAAGGGAGTAGGAATAAAACTGAGATGAAATAGTTTTAGTAACAATACAAGTTTTAATAGTGAAAGAGGGCAGCTTCAAAACTGTGAAATCTTGAAATATAAAAAGTGAACATATTCTTTAACAAGGCGTCGATTGTTAAAGTAACTCATAAAATCAAAATATGCTGTTGTGAAGGTGCTTCTAGAGTATTTTGCAATCAACACGTACCCTATTGGGAGGTTTTTTTCCGTAGAACAACTATGACACCAGCAGTGTTGTACAAGATAGAATGCTGGGCAACTAGAGGCGATACATAAAATAAAATGAGTGAGGCTCAAACGAGGATGTTAAGGTGCATGTGTGGTACGATGAGGAGAGAGATAATTTTGAAATGTTCTCCTTTGTCAATGACAGGGGAAGCACTAATTGAGGATAAGTTGAGAAGATAGATTATACTGGTTTGGTCACGACCAAAGAAGACCATGTAAATGTAAAGGAAAACAATACGATTGCTGATTGTGAAAGTGCCCAACAGGGGAGGGGGCGGGGGCAACCTGACCTGGGATTTTTTTTGGATCTTGGCCATGACAGAGTAGAAAGGTGAAAAGGCATGTAGCTACCCCAGTTGACTGACACCCAAAGCTTTTATGGTTTGCTTTATTCATGTTATTTTGTAGCTATCCTTTTTTTTTTTTCCTCTCATTTTCAATTTTCACTAGAGTAAAAGTTATTCCATTAGGGAGCTACAAAAATATTTGTGCTAGATACCGATTCTGTGGATTCAGGTATTTAGTAGGAATACTTCTAAAACCATGTTGTACTAGTGCGCGTAATGTATTGGGTACCGGTGCTTTGCATGGTACTTCTACATGCCTACCGGGTACACTAAATACATCCCAAAATTTTGCTCTAGAGTTTTGTTGTACCCCAATATATACCCAATCCATATAATCCATAATAGTATTTTATTTTACATGGAGAAAAAGCTAACTTGACGAGAGGTTTGCTTTTATTAGAAAGCTTGTATGATTAAGATTTTGATCTATAGATTCTTTAGTTTAATTTCCAAACTCTGCTTTGTACCTTAAGTTTAGCATTAAGCAATGGTTTTCACAATAGATTCTTGGTCACACAAGTTTTTTTTAACTATTTCTTTTATTTTATGTGCATATGTTACATGTGATACATTCCTCTCAATATAGAAATAAGTTTGTAATGGCTGTGCTCCAGCTGTTGCTGTCCTCTATAAGGTTGTCATATCAATTGACCATATTGTACCCGTACCCGTACTAGTGCTTCATATGGAATAAAAAATCGTACATGAATTCGAGTTGCTGTTAATATATCTATCATGGGCTATGCCACTTTTCATATCTACCTGCAGTTAAAAACACATGCCATCTGTTCACTATTGCATATCTTTAGGTGATGATTGATTTTCAAGCAGCTGAAAGGAAGAGACTTGAAGAGCCAGCCTCTGAAATAGGTCTAGAGCCCTTATGTGCAATGGTATGCATGCTCATATGTTTTGTTCTTTTTTTCTTGAGTTACGGTCCTGCTATTGTTCACTAGTAACATCACACATCAATAGATTAACAACAATTTCCGCTGCTATGATCTTGCCATGGAGTTGAGTAACAACACTCTCGAAGCTCTTCCACAGAGCTATGCTGAACAGGTGATTTTATCTTAAAAGTGATATTTTCGTAACATTGGTTTGCTGCATCTCGCATTCTTTTCCTTTATCTCTTGCTAGAACATTGCTGGGCCTTCTCCCCACCTTACTTGTTGCTTCTGATGTACTTCTTAAGATAATTCATGCATTAATGAAGGAGAACTTGTGTTCGTAGTGTTGGCATGAAAATGAGCAAGAGTTTGTGTTTAGGAATTCACTTCTCTAAGAACTGACAAAATGATTGGATCTTGTGGGCTGGACATGCGTCGCGTATCTCTCCCGCAAGGCAGCTTTGTCTTTCTTTCTTCAAAATCAAATACTTATATTATGGGCTTGTGAACGTAGTTTTTCTATTCTATTTCTTTAATCAGTTATATTGGGGTAGTTTAGTCCTTTGGGTTTTATTAGAGTGGCCGTATAGACGGTTTTTCAAAAACTCCAAACTCTTCTCCACTCTCAAACTCTCTCATCTCCCACTCTCAAACCCTTGATTTCTTCCCCAAATCGACAAACCCACACACACCCATTCACCCATGGCAGACCACGGCAGTGTAGGTGGGGGAGGCGAAGTTACCGATCGTTTGGAAGACCGAGGAAGTACAATGGAGGTTGATACCAGGGATCAGGCAGCAGCGGAGGTTGCTACAGGCGCCGGTGCAGCGGTGGAAGGCGGCGGCGATGGCAGAGAGAGCCACGAGCAGGCGGTTGCCAGGGAGACAGACCGTCGCGCGACAGAGGCAGAGCCTCGCGCGACGGTTGGGGATACACCTGCAGAGCCCAGAATGGATCCAACAGGCCCAAGCATGATAGTGGAAGGACCCACCACCGTTGGCGATGGCTCGAACGAGGCAGGGGTGTCTGATCAGGAGGCAGGTGGAAACACAGACCGTCGCGCGACAGAGCCGAACCCTCGCGCGACGGTTGGGGCTGATCCAGAGGGGGTCACGGCTGGGCCAGAGAGCTTGAGCACAGTGGAAGAGGGTTCAGTGCCCATCGGGGGTAATTTGGGTGATGCTAGTAGCAGTGGCTCGGGCGAGGCCATCCGTGGTGATGATCTTGAGTCGAGCAAATCCCCGCCAAGAGATTCGGCGAAGGGCAAAGGCATAGTGACTGGGGTTGAGGAGACCAGAGAGACTCCGGTTGAGATCCGAGAGGAGGATGTGTTGTTTCGGCCTGCGGCGACGTCGTCAGCCCATGTGCCGATTACGAAATACGACGTCGCCGAGCACTTGCCTGACGAGATGCTAGCGAGGCTTTTGGAAGACAATCCTTTGGTTG
>JAOTQK010073995.1:0-10323 GCA_025642025.1 Rhododendron ferrugineum | reverse complement strand
GTGGATCCCACCACAAGTGATGTCATGCTTATCCTTGCAATACACTTTTTGGCAAGCATGACATCACTTTGTGGTGGGATCCACACCATTTCAACCAATAGGAAGGAGGGTAATGTTCACCTCTCTCTAAACTGGCCTTTCTCTGAAATATCGCTACAATTGGCCCAAAATATTTTCCTGGCTCTCGTTTGGGGATTTATTCTTTTACAAGATTAATGTTTCCCTAATTTTTTTTGGTCTTTATTCAATTTTCTTTCGCGTTAGTCAATTTTGGGTCAAAGTTTTTTTTATGGATTATTGGTTCGTTTTGATGAGAGAAACCGAACTATAAAATTATGACCCACACTCAAATATTATTTTTAAAAAAAGCGAAGAAAAAGTCTGAAAAGTTTTAATAATGTTTGGCCTTTTTTTGGATTTTTCAAAAAATAATTGAGTTTGGGTCTTAATTTTCCACTTCTCCGACTCATCTCGACGATGAATCAATAGTTTACAAAAATTTGACGCAAAGTAACAAATGCAAAAAAAAAAATTGAATAAAGACAAAAAAAAATCCGTTAAGCAGGAAAATAAAAATGTCTGCGCAATTCATTTAACATTTTAATAGAGAGACCTGCCCAAGTGACTGTCCCAGCATACACAATCTTTGAGCCCTTCCAATTTATTGCTTGAATGGAGTCAATGGATCACAAACGGGGCCAGAGGATGCTGCCAAGCACCCCGGTGCCAATCGGCATCCGACCGTTCATTTCGGCATGGATCGCTCAGATTGAATCTAAGCGAATATAAATCCGAACCGTTCATTGCTTGATTAATATCCGAGCCGCGCGTTGATCGCCGAGATGAACGGTCGGATCGGCCGCTCGACACCACTGCCAAGCATAGGCGTCTCCAAATCCCAAGGATAGTAGTGTATTGTTAACCAACAATAAGTCTATATACAGCTTTGCAATTATGCAACACATATTCATTTAAGGATAGTCCATCAAGATTTAGTCCCATGAGGGCGTAAAAATAATCCGACGAAATCAAATCCAGAGCGAATACTTGAACAATGACGTGAGAATGGCAGCTCCTTCCCCCTCTAATGCCACCTCCATCCACTTCAAGGATTTGGAATCAATACACTACAAAGTGAACAAACACATTTGAATGCATTATACTCCTAGACGCATACATACGCATATACTTGTTCCTGTTTGCTTCCAGATTTCTAAGAATTTACCATTGGAATCGCAACAAAAGCCAATAACAGTGAAATAGGATTAATTATCTTTCATCTAAGCAAACTCTCATGTTTCTCTAACCCTGTTTACGAGAATAAGAACACCAACCAACCGGCCCAAACCAAGAACCACAGATTACTTGCATATTTCAACCATTTCCAAACTCTTGGATCACTGAAATTTTTACCGAATACTGGGTTGTGAAAGATGTCTACGTTCCATCCAAGAGGAGCATTAGAGGAAGTAGATTCGGGTTTGTTAGATATGATTGCTCTGTTTCTGCAGGAATGGCTGTGTATAGAGCCAATGGAATGAAAGTTTGGGATACAAGACTTCTAGTGAAATTTGCCTCTTTCAACCAGTCTAAACTAGGTATCAGGCGACAGTTATGGAAACCCACTTTTATAGAAGATACAAACTAAAGGGCCGGTCACAAAAGGAAAATTGCTGATGTAAGTTTTGCGCCCCACAAGAAATCTTATGCCCAAGCAGTAGAGGGGGGCTCGAAGGAGATGGTATCCATGCAACCACCTAGTTCTAAATCCATCGTTTTGGAGCAAGCTGATAATGGTTGGTTGTACAGGAGTGCCTTTGCTATCCTACGCTTAAGAATGGAGTTAGATATTCTTAAGGAGGAGTTCAAGCATGCAGGTGTGGATTTTGCCGAGGTAAGGTCAATGGGGGGCAGACACATACTGATTAGCTTTATAAATAAGGAAGTGAGGAAAAAAATCATTAAGGAAGATTGGTGGGAGAGATGGTTTGATAGCATAAAACCTTGGAATGGTGAGGTTGCTGGTAGGGAAAGGTTTGCCTGGTTATCTTGCATGGGGGTTCCGTTGAATGCTTGGGGAATGCTAACTTTCAAAAGGTTGTGGGAACAATATTGGGGAACATTCATGGAAATTGATGAAGTAACATCAAATGTTTATCTTTTGACAAGGGGAGAGTTCTGGTGGCAACCAACTCGCCACACAAGATCTTGGATAGTATCCAAGTGGTGGTTAATCAACAAAACTTTATGGTTAATGTGGTTGAAGAAAACAATCCTTCACTTCTCCAAACTATTTTTGCTCCTATTGACTCAAGCTCGAGTCCAAAAGCAGGGGCTAATTAGAGATGATGGCATGGCAGCCAGCAAATTTGTATGCTCCACCACAAATGGGATGCTTGATGGTGATACTGAGGACAACCTGAATAACATAGAAGAGGTAGCTGATACTGAAGAGGAGTTTGTTCAAGATACTCTACGTACGGAGAATTTTCAATCTAGCCATAATGAAGGGGCAGGTAGTGGGGAAAACAATGTGCTTGCTTCAGTAGAGGAAAATCAGTCGGATGACGAGCTGGATGATCATACGTCAAACATTGATATTGGGACAGTCAGGAGTGGAGAGGGAAATAATGTTAATGAGGTGGCTGATGGTCCAGTTTCGGAGGTGGTGGAGTTTGATAAAGGCTTTTGGAATCTCTCAGAAGTGGGTTTTTTAAGTCACCAGGATACCAATGGTATCCAATTATTTGTGGAACTCAACTCAAATGAGGATGCTAAGGATACGGGGATAGGAAAATGGAAGTAGAAGTCGATAGAAGATTTGATGGGCTTTCCTAAGCCCAAGAAGAGGGGTGGAAGAAAGAAGCAAAAATGCGTTGTGTTCAGATCTGCCGTTGTAGCTGCTGCTTTATCCTCTTCTTGTGAAGGAATTAACCGGATTCATCTCACCAAGTCTCAGGCGATTTGGTGTTTAGATAAAATCATGGGCATTGATTACGAGGGTAATGATGAGGATGTTATTTGTGGATTCATGGCTATGGAAGCTGAAGATGTTGATAGGGCCAAGGTTCATGCTACTGCAGGATGATTATTCTAATGCATTCCTTTGGATGTTAGGTGTGGCTTGTTTGGGCTTTGGGGTGTTTCTTTTTGGGGTTTTTCGTGGTTGGTTTCTGTCGGACCGCTTTTCCACCATCCCTCCTAAAATCAATTGGTGGTAGGAAGGGTTTTAATTAAGTCTTTTATGGCATTCGACATCGCACCCGCAAGTCTGTTTTTAGAGTGGTCGCAGGGAGTGGAATTGTGTAACCAAATCCATGGGGGCACTCTGGGCCCAACAATCCCTCCCTCACGATGACGCTCCCGTGACTCGAACCCATGACTTCCTGGCTTTGATACCACTTGTCAGACCGCTTTTCCACCATCTCTCCTAAAACCAATTGGTGGTAGGAAGAGTTTCAATTAAGTCTTTTACGGCATTCTACATCGCACCCGCAAGTCTGTTTTTAGAGCGGTCGCAAGGAGTGGCATTGTGTAACCAAATCCATGAGGGCACTCCGGGCCCAACAGTTTCTTACCAGCCTCGGGTTGTTTCTTCTTTCCCTTTTGGGTCCTTGCGGCATGTGATTGTCGGAATTCGGTCTTGCCTTCTTGTGGTTGGTCCTTCCTCTGGTTTGATGCCTTTGCTTGGATCCCTTTAATCTTTGTAATTCATTTCCAAAGATTAATAAAATCCTTTTGGGGTTCAAAAAAAAAAATTTACAAACTTTTGAATGGAAAATCTGCAATACACACACCCATTAATTTATGGTGTGTATCATATACACCTATTGTGTGGTCCATATTGTGCCACCTCATAAAAAATTACCTGGTGAACCGGTAATTCATAACTTTTTAGGTCTATCGTAACTTTTACACCAAAAAATTGTAACTTTTCAGTCATAATATTTTTCTTATAAATCATAACCTTTTAGTGCATATCGTAATTTTTGCACTAATCAATCATAACTTTATATCAACATATTCATAACTTTTTTAGAATCATAACATTTTGGTGTGTTTCATAACTTTATAAAAAAAATCGTTAAATCTTCAGTTATGAAATCGTAACATTTTAGTCCATTTCATAACTTTTTAATAACGTATAATCAATTGTGCAATTGATTACTTAATCAATTTTTTTAACGGTAGTTAATCAAATATGTAATCTATTATGTCAATGTTCAATTCCATAATCGATTAAACTTTATAATTGATTAGACATCATAATCAAATATATAATTGATTTTGCAATTTTGTAAATAGAAATTATAATAAATTAGACATCATAATTGAATATGTAATCAATTCTGTTATGTTCAATTATGTAATCGATTAGACAATATAATGGATTTTGTAATTGAATTGAGTACGATTGGGAAACAATGTGAAGTCAATTACGTAATCGATTTGCTAATTGATGGGTCTCAGTAAGTCCTCTAATCAATTGAGAAATAAGTTAAAAACAACATTGCAATAGATTTCAAAATCAATTGTCCTGAATAACACAAATAATTGATTACATGATAGATTATATTTCTCTGAGGTTTCAATTGCGTAATTGATTGGTATCGATAACACTTGTAATCGATTACATTATCAAATATGAGTATTAGTTATTTGTAATTCGGATGCGAGCACTAATTTACAAAACTCTAGTAGTATGTCTATTGACCAAAAAATAAATAGCACGTCATAAATATTGTTGTCTTTTACACACAACTCTAAAATGTATTGGTAAATTTATCTCGTCACCATCACTCTCTTGATCACTCATTAACTTTGTTAGTGTTTTCTACTTGATTAATACGGATGATCGACTTCGCTATTCCTTTTAATTGGACTATTTGTGTGAAATATATATTTTTTATCTGCATGTGAAAGTTCACTATGCAATTAAAGGTATTGTGAAAAATGTTAAATATCATAATATTTCAAAAATTTCCAAAAACAAAATGGCTACATATATGAAACACTTTAAAAAAGGTGATAATTTTGGCACTCCCCATTTTGTCTTGGGAGTGCCATTAACAAAATGGAGAGTGCCAAAATCAATCCCTATATGGAATTGATTTTGGCACTCCCCTTGGGAGTGTCATTAACAAAATGGGGGGTGCCAAAATCATTGGCCTTTGAAAATCCTGTAAAAAAAAAAAAGCCTTAACTTGACTTTTTATTACATTATGATAATGATAGTATCTTTTTTCTTTAATAGTTATCGAGAACAACGTATTTTAAAGAAGTAAATTATTTTCACTTGAAATAATTTTAGCTTCAAAGTTTTAAAAAAATAAAATTATTATTTTTAACATAAATTAATTATCAAAAATAAAATTGGGCCTAATTTTTCAAAGGAAAAGAAAGATATGTGCTGGTTGGGAAGAGGGTGAGAGGCTTGAGGGGATTTCCTTTCCGTTTTGGTTAATTCATAGGGTTTACCTGTTGCACTGGTAATAGGATATTTGTTTTTTTTTTTTTGAAAATCGAAAACAATTTTATTAATATTAAAGAGAATAGTACAATCCGAGGGAAAGGGGATAAAGGGCATCATAACGAGTGAATGACATCCCAACTATGTTGGCACCCCAAACACTCGACAATCATTTGCCATCCCAAAATCCCAAAAGATCAACACCCGTGAATAGTTGGCAAGGTTCCAACCACACCGAGTCTACACCCACAAAAATTCCAACGACATACATATATAATAATGGAGCTAGCAAAGGCACCATGAGAGAGATAAGGCTCCATATTTTAAGAAAAACACCTAAGGAGAAGAAAATGACTGGTATTTGACACCCAGCAATGACAGCATCTAATTGCCTGAATGAATTCCTCCATGATGACAGCAAGATAGCAGCAATACATCTCCAAATATCAGCAACAACAGTACAAAATACCAGCAACAAGTAACAGGTTATTTGTTAGTAATCTATCGTAACATTTTAAAGGGTCCAGATCATTTTTCAAACATCCAATGGTAATCAATGAGGGTACATATGATACACACTGATATGTATAATAAACCCAGGAGGTCGCCAGCGGACCTGGGGAGTGAGAAACCAGCTCCGCTTATCATACGCAGTTGTTGTAAGACCCAAGGGCTAGCTCCGCTTACCAGACGGAACTGTTGCAAGGCCTAAGGGCCAGCCTCGTCCTCCAGCTACGACAGACCAGATAATACCTATAAGGAGATCCATGGAATATACCTATTCCAACCAGGATACAACTCTGAAGCAACCTGAACCCCAGACGGATCAGGGGAGATATCGATGAGATAATCCCAATATAATCGATGATAAACCTAATCAAAGATGGATAAGGATTCCAGGCCAAGGAATGGTAAGAATGGAGTCCCAGCTAAGGCAGGACTCCACTCACATCGTAAAGATGATCCAAAATCCCCGAAACAGTCCAACTAGGACTTAACCTCCTATCAAATGCTTATAAAAGCGATGATAAAGCATCAGTAAAGGTACACACACAACTCATAACTGAGAACCTGGATTCTCCCACCGTACATCGAATTCTTTACTGACTTAGGCATCGGAGGGTGGTAGGCACGCCACCACACCGGTGACTCAAGCTTTTACTGTGTTTTGTAGATCAGGTCGGAGCTAGAGACGAAGCTGATTCATCACACACCCAAATAAGGAGTGTGTATTGTAGCACTTCTCACTTTTGAATCATGTATACCAGAAAATCAAAACATATGTCAATGAAACTTTCATGGATGGAACTCATGGAATCAATTCGTACGGGCTTCTCGTGCCTCACTTATGCTTTAACAATCCTTATAATGGTTAAAGGATTGCCTTTTTTTAGTCTCCTACCTATTCGGACTAGAAAAACTCAGTAAAAAAAATTAAAAATATTTGTTGCATCCCATGCGCCTCAGGCGCAATTCGAGTGTGCCCCCGGTGCATTTAAGTTGCGCCTGGGCGCATCCACATTTTCTCTCATTTTGAAATATGTTTCAGGCATAATTGAAGCGCACCGGGCGCATCCTATTTTCTCTCATTTCGTAATGTGCCTCGATATGTTGTTGGTGTGTCGGGTCTAATCAACATTCAATAGCAATATAGTACACCTTATCGAACAAACAATCCTTATAATGTTTGAGGTGGAGGGCCAACTACAGTAGCTCGCTACTAGCTAGGGCCTCTCATGCGTTGCCTTGGTGTTGCACTATTGCCTTGGCCTAGCGCACCCCACCCAAACCAAGTTCAAAGGTTTCTGCTACTTCGTGTCTAGAGCCAAATTAGCGGTCAAGTGCAATTCAATGCGGCCAAGTGCAATTCGATGCGGCTGAGAGAGTAATTCGATACGGCCAAGTGCAATTCGATGTGCCAAGAGTAATTTGTAGCGGCAGAGTGTAATTCAATGCAGCCAAAACTAGTTTATCTATAGCTTATATCACTTGTTGTAATGACTTGGATGCCCTCAACCTTAAATCTCCATCTAATTTAGAGTTTGGATTAGGTTATTTTAGTTGTTTGTTTGCAGAATATCAAGTAGTGGTGCCCATACCTATATTGAAGTGCAATTCGATGCGGCCAAGAGAAATTCGATGAGGCCAAGTGCAATTCGATGTGGCCAAGTGCCATTACACCCTTGTATATGTATTGTATTGCATTACGTAGTGTTTATCTGTCCGAGTAGACGCCTTCAGACTGACGGCTTCTATGTTCGATTCCCGTATGGGATCCAGACGTAACAAGTGAACCTAATTCCAATCAACTAATCCTATCAAACATCGTATATACCTTCACTGGCATAGTTGTAACAAGTTGGCACTGACATCCACACTCTCATGTTATCAGTTTTTGTTTTCGACCGATTTATATGGATTTTTGTCACAACTTTGATTGAGTGTACTGGTAATGGACGGCGCGATCACATCTCAACTTCACGCACATGTATTTATCATGGAAAAAAAAACAATTCTTCTTTGTTCGAAGTGAATTCGAATACATCTATTTTAAATTTAAGAAAATCCTAATAGGAGAAAGGAATGAGGGCGTGGGGTTTGAACTCTCACCAAATTAAGTGTCCATTGCGGCAACATTGTAAGAAGAGCACATCTCAACTAGGTTGATATCTACTCCTTTACGATCATATGCCAATCCTAAATCTTTTGAATTTTGTGAGTACACCCATGCATTTGAATGAGTTGCCTATGTATTTGATTCGTCCAGTCCGGCTTAAAATAAGTGTGAGTCCGAATCAAAATCTCGTCACCCGTAGTTCTGTATTTATTTTGGTGTGAATATCTGGTTCACAATGTATGTAAACTTTTTAAAGGAGATTTTGCTTTTGACAAATACAATTGTTTGATTGGCGATGAATTTTCAACCAATAAAAAAGAAGGCCGTAAGTAGTTTTAGGCCTTAGACAATCGTTAGCCTTAGTTTTATTAGGCAAATCACTTTACTTTATGTGTTGGGCTCCGGTGATCCTTTTTAGGATTAGGGGTTTGCAAAATCAGCTTTAATTAGTATGAAGTCTTCTGTTGGAACCCTATTTTAGGTGATGGATTTCAAGGGGCCTAATCCCAAATCACAAGGCCAAAGTGGCGTACATGTACCCACAATTATGAAAAACTAATTTTTGTTTTGACATTCTTAAAGCCAGTGAAGGCGAAATTTGTCGAGGCCAAATCAGTGTGCCACTAACGAATTTGAACTTAGTGCCGATCCACGGCAATGGAATTTCAATTTTGCGCTGTCCCACGACTCTTTTTTAGAATTTGAACTTTGGGCCGCCACACGGCAATGGAAGTGTGCTGGTAGTGGTGAAGTTATGGTGGTGTATGTGGTGAAGTGATCGTTGTGGAGGGTGCGGGGCTCCGATGAACGTGGCTCTGTTCCTCTAGAACTGTTGTTCGTCTGGATATAACCTCGCTCCCTTGAACCTAACCAGCACCACGAAGCACGACTAAAGACCACACTAGAGGAGCCCCAGAATGGCCCTCCGGCGTAAGGATGAGAATAGTGCAGAGAGAGGAAAGCAAATGACCAGGGTTTCGAGGGTAGGAGACGATGTACCTTTTAGGGCTGCTATTCCTTGGCTTGATCTCCAAGTTTTTCCATGCATCTGACACGCGTCAGCTGACGTCACCCGTGACGTAGCAGAAAAGGCAGTTAGTGTGAGCTGTCATGGGAGACATGGTCAAGCCCAGTTGCCTAGCCCCGGGACGAGCTGAGCCTTAAGGGAGCTTCATGGGAGACATGGTCGAGCCTAGCCTCAAGGAGCTTCATGGAAGACATGGCCGAGCCTAGCCTAGAGGGAGTTTCGTGGGAGACATGGCCGAGCCTAGTCGGGAGGGACCTTCACGGGAGACGTGGCCGAGTCCAGCCTCGAGGGAGCTTCATGGGAGACATGGCCGAGCCTAGCCTCTAGGAGCTTCATGGAAAACATGGCCCAGCCAAGCCTCAAGGGAGCTTCATGGGAGACATGGCCAAGCATAGTCGCGAGGGAGCTTCATGGGAGACATGGCCGAGCCTAGCCTTTAGGGAGCTTCGTGGGAGACATGGCCGAGCCGAGTCACGTGGGAGTTTCATGGGAGACAAGGCCGAGCCTAGCCTTGAGGGAGCTTCGTGGGAGACAAGGCCGAGCCTAGTAATGTGGGAGCTTCATGGAAGACATGGTCGAGCCTAGCCTCGAGGAGCATCATGGAAGACATGGCCGAGTCTAGCCTCGAGGGAGATTCATGGGAGAAATGGCCGAGCCTAGCCTTGAGGGAGCTTCATGGGAGACATGGCTGAGGCAAGCCTCGAGGGAGCTTCATGGGAGACATGGCCGAGCCTAGACTCGAGGGAGGTTCATGGGAGACATGGCTAAGCCTTGCCTCGAGGAGCTTCATGGAAGACATGGCTGAACCTATCCTCGATGGAGCTTCGTGGGAGACATGGCCGAGCAGAGTCGCGAGGGAGCTTCATGGGAGACATGGCCGAGCCTAGCCTTGAGGGAGTTACATGGGAGACATGGCCGAGCCTCAAGGTAGCTTCGTGGGAGAGATGCCCTAGCCTAGTTGCCTAGCTTCAGGCTGAGCCGATCCTCGAGGGAGCTTCATGGTAGAAATGGCCGTGCCTAGTTACCTAGCTCCGGGCAAGCCAAGCTTCAAGGGATCTTCCTAGGAGATATGCCCGAGCGTAGTATCCTAGCTTTGGGATGAACCGAGCCTCGACGGAGCTGTAGACACCCTAATCTGGGCTTCCAGATTAGTTTACTTACGGTTTCTGATTCCCCGATGATGAAACGGATCAAGAACACCCCGGGAAT
>JAOTQK010073989.1:0-10324 GCA_025642025.1 Rhododendron ferrugineum | reverse complement strand
GATCTGAAGACCTTGTACGGTCGTCGAGGAGGCCTGGCACTCGAAAGGTGGAACTGTAGTGATGATCTTGAGTGGAGCGTGAAGATGGAGTTCGAGCAGAGCATTCTTGTCTGGCACCTTGCCACAGAAATATGTTACCGAATCGATTACATTAGACCGCCGGATCCTGATAGTTCTGAGTCGTACTACCACGACAGAGGCAAGTGCTTGTCGCGATATATGCTCTACCTCCTAATGGAGCATCCAAATATGTTACCAATTGGTATAGGGCAAATCAAGTTCCGAGACCTATATTCGGACCTTGGGAAGTTCATAGAAGCATATATGTCGAAGCCGCTGAAGGAAGTGACGGAAAAAGAAGCTTCAAAAATGTTGATGGACGAAGTGAAGGATGAGAACATGCTTGTAGGAGGAGGGGACATGAGTAATGTCGTGATATTTTACGGGTGTAAGCTCGCATCGGTACTGGGAAAGGATCGAAACAAATGGCAAGTAATAAATTATGTTTGGATGGAAATGTTGGGTCATGCTGCTAGCCAATGTAAAGGACGACAACATGCTCAGCAGTTGAGACGAGGAGGAGAGTATCTTACTCATCTCTGGCTTCTCATGGCACATTTTGGCTTCACTGATCACTTCCAAATACCTCGTAGCCGTGCAATAGCTGAGGCCATTCTAAGGTAAAACAAAATTCAGGGGATCGATGCATGTTTATTTGATTGTATTAAATCATCGAATCACGTACACTATATATTTTAGCACATCATATCACATATTTGGTGGTATGTTATTGAAACTTTTATGGTTGAATGAAATAATATTTCGCAGATTTTATGTACCACAAAATGTGGAATATATAGAATAGGATGAGAGGTGTGACGTTGTTAATCCCTCACTATTTGTTTGATACGATTACGTAGCCTAAGATATTAATATATCACTTTTGTGGTCGAACGAAATATTTCGCAGGTAAATTAACAGAAATAAGAAACAAAGATAATAGCAAAAGAAATGTGATTGCGACTACTAGACTAACGAATAGCTAAACCCAATCACGTGAACTCTCAGATAAACAAACCAAAGTAGACATTTGACATAAAATCCCAATAGCATATATTCCAAATTTCATGTTGTTACTTAATTCTTAGGTCGAATGATAGCACATTTCACGACGAGTCCACACTTCCACTGCCAATCATGTTGCCCCAGGCTGAATTCCAGGGATCCAACATACTGTGTTGAGAACATGAACTCACCTACCAAGACCTCAAACCATTCTTCCAAAGGCCTTTCTTCTAAACTTTCAGAGCGCATCAAAGCTTTCGAGTGTTGGGGTTTGATTGTAAGATCCAAATTGTATTTTATGTCGCTTTCAAATTTCTTCAGGACAAATACGATTTCGTACAAAGTTCCTGGTGAGAGGTTAATTGTTCGGATAGCGCCTCCGACCTCTAACCAACATACCTCCAATACCTCAGCCACTTCAATGTCTTCCCCGCTACAAAACAAGTCATGAGAACGTTAAACTATTAATGTCTGAAAATGATACTCTCTCTATCCCGCTTTAAATGTTTCTTACGAGAATTCATGCATTTTTGGATCCCAAGAAAATAAATTCCTATATATTATTTTTTATTTTTATACCAAATTAAAGTACTCATTGAGTGCTTTAATTTGGTGTAAATAAATATAGAATATAATATGTAGAAACATATTTTTTGGAGGTTTGAAAATGCATGAATTCTCATAACAGATATTTAAAGTGGGACGGATGGAGTAGTAGATTTGGTATGCCATGTGGTTAATATATTTGTACGTGATCAAGTGGATATTTTAGTACTCGGTTGTAAAGCTCTTGATTTTTAAGTACTACTGTACGTTGTTGCTGCGTAGTACTTAAAACTATAGATGATCAAGCTGGGTAGGATGCTTTAACAAACAAGTTGGGCTTTGGATGGTGATGGTAATGGTGTGTGGAATACAATGGCTGACACTATTAGAAGGGTATCGAAAGAGGTTCTTGGAGAGTCAAAAGGGGAAAGGTTCTATATATATCTAAAGAAAGCTAGTGTAAGGTTCAAACCATTGTAAAAGTGATGCAAGCCAATATTCTAATTAATCAACAAATCTAGGAATTTTATTTTATAATTTCAAAATTAGTATTTTAGTAGGAATTTTTATTTTAGTCAAGATTTTCTAGAATAATTTAGTTTCCTAGTTTGTTTTGATTTAGTACTGCTATTTTGTACATTACTTGGTCAAGAAGAATTAGGATTTATTTTATTTCCATATGTTTTTATTTCTTTTTTAGTATTTCTATGATATTATAAATTGAGTTGTAAGCCTTAGAGCCAAAGGGTTGTTTTTGAATTAAAGAAAAATCGAGATTTACCTCAATATCGATTGTTCAAAGAGGGAGTACCTCTGGTTCAAACTTTGTTTGTGTTCTCCTGTTACAAATACTTTCGTAAAAGGAGGCTGGGCTGCATCAGTTCGTATTAGAGCTCTCGTTCCAATCCTCACTATACCCGGAGGACATTCTGGAGGTCAAGGTGGAAGAGGAGGTCGTACAGCTAGTATTGATGAAGCCTATGAGCGAGTTGAGGTTGTTCGAGATGCTCGAATGGAGGAAGGGTTTGCCGACATCAAAGCAATGCTTGGTGGTCTTGTCCAACGCATGGAGGCTTTAGAAGTTACAAACTCACCTCTCCGTCGTCCGATTAAACCTCGGTATCCGAAGGAGGAGGAGGTATCGGATGACATTTCTATCACCAAACCTTTGGTTGGTAACCATCAGTTGATGGAGAGGACAAGTGCGGTCAAGGTTGCTAATCGGGATTCGCGACTTTGGGAATCTGGTTTAGAGATCAACTTATGAGGCTACCATTGAGTGGCCTTTTCCTTCAAATATTATTCCAAATCCATTAGTGGATTAGAGTAAGCCACCAGGTTTTGACGAAGAACCGGAGTAATAAATTTGTTGATCCATTTTGGGAGTTTTAAACAACACTACAAGCAAGAGTCATTGTTTTTCGATTTAGGAGGAAGGTAGATTTGTTTTATTGATGGAAATTATTTCTTCACACTTTCCAAACTCTTGCTTATGGTTTGAGTTGGAAAAAATTAATTGAAGTACAAGCTTCATACAGACAAGTTTCGGCAAATTCAACTACATAAACTCGACGACGAGTTTCTTCAAGCCAGGGACAATGATGCAGGCCAATATTCTAATTAATCAACAAATCTAGGAATTTTATTTTATTACTTCAAAATTAGTATTTTAGTATGAATTTTTATTTTAGTCAAGATTTTCTAGAAGTATTTAGTTTCCTAGTTTGTTTTGATCTAGTAATATTCCTATTTTGTAGGTTGCTGCTTGGTCAAAAAGAATTATGGTTGATTTTATTTCTATATGTTTTATTTATGTTTTAGTATTTCTACAATATTATAGATTGAGTTTGTTAAGCCCAGAATTTTACCCTCCGCGTTTCGCCTCTGGCCCCCCCTTTCAACGCCAACCAAATGTGAGGTTGGAGGAAAGTGATCCGGTTCCTATGGATGCGACATAGTTTTGAGGAAGAGCTTTGTGTTCTATATAAAAGGGGTTTGGATAATTTTTGAAAAAGATTTGAATTTTCGAAAATAAATGGGGTTTTGGAGAGAGAAGGGACCGAGTTTTCATCAAGCTGCCTATGTATCTCCGGAAAAGGAAGAATTAGGTCTGACCGTAGTTTGGACCACAAAGGGGGTTTAGAAAATAACTCAGCATTGCCACCGAGCATAGAGTTTAGGTGTGCCAGGTCACCTCTTGAATATCTGAAAGAATAGTTCAAGTGTTTTGATAAGCCCTCGATAGTGTATATAAATGGGCTTATGGATACCAATTTTGTCCCCCTCTCGTGCATTACTTACTTTAATTAGATGATATTGTGCGGAGTTGGTGTTTTTGGCCCTTACAGGTTAAAGGTGGAAATAAGGTGTTTTGAACGCCAAGGAAAACAACCCGAGATCATCCAAAGAGCCAATACCATGTGGCACCCCGCCACCAAGTCCCAAGGAGCGTTTAAAGAAGTGTCGAAGGGTGTTTGGGACGTCAAAAGGGCTGTTGGAGGGAAGAAAACAATTCGGAAGAAATCTGCCAGCAATGTACCGGTACTGATAAAAGCTGTACCTGTACACCTCGGACAGATTTGGTCCAAAATGCTGTGAAACAAGACCTGTACCGGTACTGGGCTTTCACGGTACCGGTACAGCCTGGGAAAAATCTACTTTTTGTGCCTGACTTTTGTAACTTTCTAAGGGCATTTAGGACCTTTGTAACCCGTTTTTATGGGGCTATAAATACCCCCAAACCTAATTGGAGTAGATCATCTTTACTTTTGCACTTTCTCTCTCTACCTCCATTAATGGAGCTCCCACCTCTCTCTTCATTTATGCTTTGAGGAAGGTTTTTAAGCACGATCCATTTACTTCCGAAGCATTTCGCCTTCATTAAAGTTGTAAGGAATCTCATTCTCTTCGAGGATCTTGTATTTATTTCGAATTTACTCAATGTTTGGTATTTTCCTTATGTTTACCCTTGCTCATTTCTTTTCTCCTTTCAATATGAGTGAGTAGTGTAATGAGGCTAAGTTGTGGGATGGTTATCATCCCATAACCAAGGGTGTGACTTGTTCTTCTCTCGTAAAATCCCGTTTTCAAGCTTAAACATGGCTTAGGACTAATTTTATGTATCAAAACTTAGAGGTGTTAATCTCTTTGATCAAATGTAGGCAAGGGCTAAGCTATTTGCCACATTGGATGCTTTGAGCTATGTCCCTCTTTGTGTTTGTCAAACTGGACCAAAAGAGCCCTAGTCATGTTTAACACCTTTGTTAAGAAGAGAAGAATCGAGTTTATCCTTACGTTATGGGTGTTAATTATCCCTAAACCTAGCCTTTAGTTTAATCTCCAATTAAAAAGCCGTAGATAGGTTAAGTAGCCAGTTAACTAAATCCTTCAGTTGGCCGTCTCAGTGCCGAAGTTTGGTTGGCAGTTCCAACGCTAAAATCTCTACGCAAGCTAATCTCTGAAACAAGTTATGGATGCGCTCTCTGTGGATTCGACCCCGGACTTCCGGATATTATTATGCTTTCAACCGACCTAACCCTACGCTTGGGGTATTATTATTCTAGCACTCAATTTGGTCGCAAGCATGTTTTAGAAAAGGATTCCGCAAATCTGAGAGCCCGATTTTAGAAAAGAGTGACTCTGTTTTGCTTTAGGAAAAGGCTTTAGGTCTGCAAATCAAAAAAGAAAGGATTCAATAATTCACTGTTATGTGTAGGGAAGCCGGAGCACCCTACTCCGCCCTTGCGGTACTCGTTTTCTTTAAGCATGCAGTAGAAATGAGTTGCTTTAATCAAAGATGAAATAGAAGAACATTATGTAGTTTTTAGGGTTTTATTCATGCTCATGCTTATTGAGAAATGACCTTTTTCGGAAGGATGAAAGATGGACCGTGCCCGATCGAAAGGTTGCCTACGTATCTCCAAAGCGAGAGAAATTAGCTGGTCCGCGTGGAAGTTAAAAGGGGATGGCCCTAAGCGGGCTGCTGGGGATTTAAAAGACTTCCCACAAGCTTAGGAAAAGCCTATTCGATCGAAGATGAGTCTATGACAAAAAGTTAGAAAAAGTCAACCGGGACCGGGAGGGATAAAAACGACTCAGTGGGATTAAAACATTTATCTGGTAAACATAAACACCAGATTTTGCCCCACCCCAATTTCACTACTTCTGAGAAGCAAGAACGTCAACACTTATCATGCTGACATAAGCAATTTAAAGAGGAATGCTCAGCTCTCTGACAAGTACAAAACGACGTTGAATTGGCCAGGTTTTCTCGCTAAGAGTCAAATGGTCATCTGGTATGGTGAGTATCCTATACCATCTGTATGTGCATAGCCTAGCGATGAGGCATGCCATTTCTGGACTAGACAGTCCCCTCTCCCATTAACAGTTCGAAAGTGGGTCTTGGTAACCCGATTTTGGGTTGAAAAGCCAACATAAACTTCAAGACATCCAAATTAAGATCGGCACCGTCAGATGTGTTTATTTTGTCATTCTAAGGTGGCCTACCAAGTCTTGTCACAATCCGATGACGTTTCACTATTGCGTCGTCACTGAATATTTACTGGCTACCGGTAAAGCACCCGATTTGAACCCTGAAACTCATCCACAATAATATTATGGTATTCTACGGTCTCTAGACAAGTTTCATGCCAAAAAGAGCTCGTTTGATATTTTTGCACATACCTAATCTTCTGAAGCTGGCAGTACTTTGTTCTTGTACTTTGGAAACGAGATTTCTCAATCCAGCCGTAAAACATCTCATTCTCATGATTATGAAGCTCTCTGCAAACTCTCAGGTCTTATGGAGTCTGTTTGGTCTTCTGATCGCATGTATCACTAGAAGACGAATGAGAACTAAGCGATCGATTTTCTCACCGATCCAGACATGATCTTGAAAAACGGACGTCGCCACGAAGTCCAGAATCTTAATGAGGTCACCTTGATCAAATTCATATCAAACTTTCTTGCCCGCGAGCGTTCGAAGCGGTACGCTGTTGCACCAACCAGTACAATGCATGTACGATTGGCCGTGAGCCTACCACCTCACCACCATGGGCACCTCCTAGATGGCGTCAAACCACCCCTCCATCTTCCATTGACTCTTCTGGAAGCTCTGCTACCGTTGTGAAATCCCTGTAGATTTCCTTCTTCTTCTTGTTCAGCTCTCGAAGCCCTGGTAGCGCGGCGAAGCCCTGCCAAGTTAACAAACCCGAGCTAGCATTTCCGGATAATTTGGTGTGGATGCTCAGACAAATCCCGCCCGACGTATGCAAAGTCTAGTGAAAGCCCTGCCGAAATCCCGTGGGACCGCCCCTAATTTCCAAAGTCCTGTGAAACTTCTGCCGGTTTTTTGAAAGAAATGTCCCGATTTCCAAGGTCCTGCGGAAGTGATGTTCAATTTTGATAGGAGCTTAAATGCCAACATTTAAGCTCCCCAATTTGCACTTGATAAGTCAATAATCATGCTACTTGTATATTGATACACTTCATTTGCGTTTTAGGTGTTGGAGGCGGAATATGATGGAGTTGGAGCTAGAATGGAAGAAATAAGAGATGTGGATGAAAGTGAGGAGCAATGGAACGAGGCGTGAGGCAAGATATGTGGTGCTATGCTTTCTCCAATCGAACCTTGGATGGAAAGGTGGCTAGGTTGATGTTTCTTGAGCGTGGAAGAGTCCTGCACACTTAGCACCCGCGTTAGTGCCCAAACTTGGATCGTGGGGAGTCCAGGATAGGCACTCCGACGGTCAAGTAAGTAAGAGGGAAGAGGAGTGTTTGTAGGTAGCGTTTAGGGTTTCAGAGGGGGAGAATTCAATACCTTACTCTCAAAGGGGGACTGCTCCTTTTATAGGCAAAGGAAACGTGGAGACCAGCCCACGCGTATGCACCACGCGCTCGGTGATTGGCTCATCAATCGTGGCGCCAAATCAGGTCAGCAGTCTAAGCCCTGACACGATCTCCACAATCCGCTTGTGTAATTGGGGAAACGGTTTCACGCCACTTGTCACACCTACTCGACTCTACCTGACTTCCTCTCCAAGTCAGGGAGCAGGGGTGGCTCGGTGGCTAACGGTTCTTCTAGTCCGGATAGTTCAGCTGTACTTGTTCGATCTTTTATGGAGTTACAAGCTGGTCCGGCGAAAGGCCGCCGAACAGGGGGTCATAACCATCCCATATCCAGGTCCATAATTCCTCCATTGATGAACGATCTTGGTTCGGCTGTACTGGTCCGACAAAGGGATGGTGAACACTGTACATCGCCGGTCCATACAATCCCTTAAATCCAAGGGTCTGACTGGCCAGTATGACGTGGTCACCGAACGGGTCCCTCCGCCGAGCCATGCCCGCCACAAGATACAAGGCAAAAGGCCCCGAAGGACTCGCATCCAACTGGTTGCATCTCAAATACAATCGGACAAGTCTAAAAAGTTCACTCTCGCATGTTTTATCCAAGCCATGTGTCCGGTCATGTGTCCAGTACAACTGGACATACTTCAGCATCCAACCGGTCGCATTCCAGCATCCAACCGGACGGATTTAGCCGACTTTCAGCCTTTTGCTGTGACTTTTCGGATTGTAAAGAGCCAACTTCGGCAGGGACACTATATAAAGCTTTTTGGGGCTAACCTGGGTCAGAACTCTTGCCTTTGAACTCATTTAAATTGCTTAAGGGTGAAGCAAGAAGGAAGAGGGAGAAAAGAGAAGAAAAGGAGGAGATTCAAGGGAGCATGCCTTCCAATCAAAAGAACTTGAAGTCTCTTCCATCCATGGCCGGCTAAACTCCATTTCTAGGGTTAGATGAAGGTTTCCTTTCAAGTATCTTGAGTTTTGTATGTACTATTCCTTTCAAATCATGGATGTATGACTTAAGGATAATTTCATTTTTGGATTGAATGGTTTGAATGCTTTCCATTCTATCAATTTCTTGTGTTTGTATTCTAGACTTCAAACACTTGCATACATGGTTTGTATTGATTCATGGAGTTGGTTGAGATAGGTTATACTTTATAAGACAAGGCGTGCTATTAGACGAACCGTACTTAGATACGGCTCGTGCTAGTAAGACAACTTGTACTACGCAAAGATAAGCTATGCCAATCGGTTATTCGTGAATATCTTGAATTGATTTGAATGGATAGTCCTTAACCAAGCAAAATCAAGCTACGAGAGGGAAACTGGATTCGAAACCCAAGAACTCTTCCCACTTGTTTCGCAAAACCAAAATTTCTTTTGTTTTCTTAGTTTAGAATTTAGAACCAAAACTTGAAACTCGTTTTTGAATTGAAGTAGAAATTGATTGAAATCGATTCAATAGCGTATTCTTGTCCCTATGGAACGATACTCAGACTTTTGCCGCTATTCTACGGAGTAGTTATAATAGTTGTGTTTTAATTAATAATTTTGATACGGTAACGACACAGTCAAATTTCCGCCAAGAATTGCCCAATCATCCGAAGTACTGCCAAAACTCTCCCCGATTCCTACCAGCACTTTATCTTCAGCATAGCTGAAGTTTTGCCCGAATTTCTGGAGATTTATTTTCTCCCTCAGTTCTAGTTCTCAAGTCACTAGAGTCTGTAAGTAACTTTTAGCTTTTTGCTGTTTCATTCAAGTATAGCTAGGTAATCGGATAGAAGAAATCCACGTTCTTGCACGACCAACAAAAACGAAGTTAGGAGCCACAACCATCACATGCAACCTAGACCACTCGGAGTACATCACAGCCAGCTCAAAGTACAACAAGGTCGAAAAAACCTCACCGTGACCTCATACTTCAAGTGGAGAGGGGTTCATCAATCTCTACATCCATTGAGGTCCGATATCAGCTCACCAATTTTATCACAATTAGTGCTGACTTGATCCCACCTAGCATTAGGTCATATGTCACATGGACCTTTAACCACCTCACTCAAACGGATGTGCAGGGGATTACAAATAGGACAATCATGCATAAGTAGCTCACTCTAGAGCTTGTGATGTAATGGGACAAACAGAGAAAATAGACGACCATAAACATGCCCATAACCACTTAAGTATTCTTGACGGATGAGAGACAAGATGGGATAGTCCCAAGAATCTAAGGGGCCGTTCCGGATGCGCAGTAAAAGGAACTTTAGGAAAATGAAGGTTTTTCAAGCTCAAATATAATGAAAATGAAAAATAATTTTTTAATTTTTTTGTACCGTTTAAAAGAGCTCAATGAGATCTATCAAACAATATCCATAGTGGTAGAAAAATTATTTGCGTAAACACATGATTTTTGAGCTTGAAAAACCTTCTTTTTTCTAAAGTTCTTTTTACTATTCATCTGGAACACCCCCTAATACATGCACCTACACTTCTTGTTATGACTCTCCTCAAGTACATTTCATACATAACTCACTAACTAGGTTCGCTTAGTGTCCTCTAGTTCTTTGAGTGAAGAGATCCAAACCTGCAACATGCCATCCTAATCACTGATTCAATCTTCCATTTCTACACCCTTGGGGGAATTTGTCTGCTCATTAACCTAGGGTAGATGATTTTTGCCCCACACCGCAAAAATTAACATATTACGATGTTGCCCTAGTATTAAGGAAATCACTCATAATTTGGCCCTATTGCTTCTAATGTCATTGGTTTGAGTAGTGATTTTCTGTTAAATAGGGCTTGCACTAATAAATGGTAAGATGAAGTTGCTAGAAATAACTTTCTTACCTTGTGTCCTTATCTT
>JAOTQK010073982.1:0-10324 GCA_025642025.1 Rhododendron ferrugineum | reverse complement strand
ACAAATTCCATATTTTCCTTCAATTATAATATCGAATAAACCTTTTAATAATTTCTGAAATTACGGGTCCTTACAATCCTTTCCGAGGAACTTGGGGTGTTGCCGAACAGAGGCTTAACTAGTACGCTCGGCCAAAAGATGGAGCTCGGTGAGATCAACTAGGCCAATAGACCGTTCGGCAGAAAGATAGGATGACGTCAAGGTGATTTCCTTCATGTAGACGAACTGAGACAACTGAACGATGGATCCACAAGGTTACTCCTTTGACCCCTTTGAACCCTTCGGATATTTCGGCCCACTACAATAGCCCATCAACTCCTGCTTCACAGACTTGGCGGAGAAGGAGGCGTTGATCCTAGTGGCCGAACAAAAATCCACTAAACCTTACATTCGAGCAAACACATATCTGAGCGAATAAAAATCCGAACGAGGACTAATTTCGAGCAGACAAACCCCGAGCCTGGGAAACTCTGACAATTCAGGGCCTACATTTAATGCACCTGTAACCACCAATTCAAAAAGTTGCCACGTGTCCCAATGTCACTTGACAACGAAGCGGCGATTGCGGCTAGTCTCCACGTGGCACTCATCGCGCGATCCATCAGTCTCCCGCTCAAATCCTACGGTTGGGGGGCTCGGCACTGTTTCGAATTCCACCCTAGGTATAAAAGATGAAGGGGCGGAGAGAGAAAATCACTTTTTCTCTCTCAAACCCAAATGCCCCAACTGCCAAATACTGTTCATCTGAAGCGAATCCATCAAACTCGTGAAGATTGCTGCATTTGGATCGTGATTCTCACTTATTTTCCAGGTATTTCATGATTCTCAATGCGTTTCTTTGCATTTCGATACTTTTCACGTTTGTTTTGACCCAAAAAATGGGTTTTTCATCCGTTTCGACTGGTTTCGTTTCTAGGTAATGAAGAATAGGTTGAAGATGTTCATTTGTTCTTCCGAGCTTATGTACATCTTCAACCCGTGTTCTTCCGAACAAAAACACACATCCTTCCGAAGGAAGGCACCAAAAATGGAATAAAAAATGATCAATAGAAATCACGATGCTCGGAAAAATGATTCCAAACGATACCTAGGTTCCCGAGTAGTTAAGGTGCAAGAGTCACGACGCTCGGCTGTCCCTACGCTCGGACTCCCAATGACATGTCGTCGCCTGGGTGTTCCAGGGGTATGCTCTCTAGAAGTAGAACACCGAACGTAGGCACCGTAGGACTAATGACCTCGCTTTTCGCTAACGGTCTCATCCCATGCACTTGTGTTTTAGGTATGGAGTCGTCCTCTTCCTCGGACGAATCACTCCGCTCGGAGGAGAGCCATCCCAACTACGCCAAGAGAATAGCTCCCCAGATTGCCGAAGCTATACGTAACCTCGCTCGGGGTTATCGTACCGACGGAAGCGGCCGGGTAGCTGAGGGCGTCGAAGGGGTTGACTTCCTTGCCCAGGTGACTCCTCTTCCGTCCATAGGTCCGGAGAAGGACATCATAAACCTCGACGACGAGCCTTCGGACAAAGTTGAGGAGAACCCAAACAAAGAAGAAGACGAGGACGTTGAGGTCGAGGGTTGCTATTATGGGGAGAAAGCAATGGACGAGGAATATCTCGCTGCCTCAACAAGTCGGGCCGAAGAAAGGGCGGAGACCATGGGGGAATCGTCTTCTCAACCTCCGAAGAAGCCAAAGAGGAAGATCGTTCCACTGGACCCCAACGTAATCCCTGATCGAACAGGAAAGGACCCCTGTCCCTACTGGGATTGCTTTGAGGACCAAGAGGGGATAGATCTCTTTCGGCGGACCTACGACATCCCGAACGACGTCATTATTTCGCCCGTGGAAGGACCCCGAATATTGTTTGGTGACGAGCATGTCACTGTCCCATTGATGGCGATTACCAAAGGTGGGCTTTGGTTCCCAATGCACAGGGTCTTCAGAGAGATTCTGTATCATTTCAGCCTCACCTCGTGCCAACTGAGCGTGAACTCCTACCGCATCATTCATTCGGTGATAAAACTCGCCAAGGTGAAGATGTTCCCCTTGGAGGCCCACCACATTTTCGAGAACTACATGATGTCGTGAAACGTTAGATTTTCTCGATATTACTTGTGTTCTCGAAGAAATATGGAAAAGATCATTCCTGAGGGCATGTATGACTCAGAGAAATGGGCCTCGGACTATGTTGAAGTCCGGGGGAATTTCCAATACCCACCAAACGAGTATGGGCATTTTGAGATTGCAATCCGAAGGGGGGATACTCGTAAGCATTTTTTATTGTTTCATTCATTTCTCCCTGTAGTGTTTTCTATCATAAAACCGTCGTTTCTGATATTCTTCCACCTGTTTGTTCTCGGCAGACACAACGAATCTTAACAAAGATTTGCTGAAACTTGCAAGAGGTTGCGGACTTGCCTCGACTCTCCTCACAATTCCGAGCGAAGAAAGAGACGCCCCAACGATCCTTGGCTACAACGCAACTTACGGAGGCAGGATCCGGAGTAAGGTGGTGGAAAAATCTCCCGAAGAGAGACAGACTGATCTTCCCGAAGAACTCCTTCCAAGTAAGGACAAACCACTTCGGGGGACCCTAAGACTTCCAACCGAAGCTTTAACCTCTCAAGAAGAAGAAACAATGCCTCCCAGGGGCATGAAGGCCGTTTTACAAAAGAAGCTGGAGGAGAAGGAGAGAAACTTAGCCGAGCAAAAGAAATCTGGATCGCTCGGAGCTTCGGGTTCGGTCCCTGGCCAGAAGGTTCCTCCTCCATCCCTCTCCCAGAAGTGCCCACCGCCAGCTACCATCCCTGCTCAGGATGCCTCAGCAAGCAAGAGGCTCAAATCCCATGCCACAAAGACCGAAGCCAGTGGTAGCCTTTCTCGGGATGAATTGAGAGAGAAAGTAGCTGAGGGGGAGAAGAAGAAAGGAAAGGGGACTTCCTCGGATGCTCTGTGGATGCCGAGCTTCATCACACCTGACAAGAAACAAGTGTTGAAGTCTGACAGCTTGCAGGAGGACCATACCCTTGGCTTCACTCTCCACTCCGGACTCATGCTCCCGAGGGACATTGTTGCTCCTCCATCACTCAAGGCAGCATTGAATGAGTACTACTTTCACGTAGGAAGGGTAAGAAACTTTGTTCGGTACTCGTTAAATTACTTGCTCATACTGTTTTATTTTTCGAAGTGTCTTTGTTCGGATATCAAGTATTTGTACATTGCAGGCCACACAGTCAATCATGAGTGCCCAGTGCTACCTGACCGAGCATGACAAGCAGTCAAAGCTGCTAAAGCAGAAGGTGGAGCTCTGCCAGGGGACTGTTGAGGAGTACAAGAAGAGTCTGGAGCAGTCTGAAGAAGTTCGCCGGAGCCTGGAGGTCAACGTTGCAAACCTGAATGACCTGGTGAAGGGATTGCAGGATGGCACCGAGCAAACCAGAGCTGAGGGAAAGGACGAGGGTTTGCTCGAGGGTAGGACCCTTGGAAGGAAGGAGATGGAAGACGAAATGAAGAAGCTACTACAGGAGGAGTTTGACAAGGGCTACTACCAGGCCGAGGAGGACACTGCGGACCAGCTAATCGTGCTGCAGACGGAGATGAAGGAGGCTCAGCACAAGAAGAGCTTCATGCTCGGATTCAATGTTGGCCTAGATGAAGCCGGAGCCCACGCCGAACGCACACTTTTTGGCATTCAGGCGGAGCTTGTATGCCTTTAATATGTAAAAAAATTCCCCGAAATCCCGAAGATGATCCTTGCTTAGCTTGCTTTTGCACACCATATTGTCAATGTATGCTTCAAGCGTTTTCCCGAGCTTCAGTAGGAATATATTTGTGATTGTTCGTTGGAAGGTTGCTCCGGCATTCTTCAATCCGAACGAAACTACGTTGTAGCAGTACGTTCCTCGGGGGGAAATGAATGCTGTCATCTCCTGGTCATCCTTGGCAAGAGCGATCTAATGGTAGCCCCGATATGCATCCATGAAGCTTAGTCGCTCATATCCTGCAGTTGCGTCCACCATTTGATCTATCCGAGGAAGTGGAAATCGATCCATAGGACAAGCATCGTTGAGGTTGGTGTAATCAACACAGACTCGGAGCTTTCCGTTTTTCTTCGGCACTACGACGGGATTGGTGAGCCAAGTTAGATATAAGACTTCCCGAATAGCCCCCACTTTTAACAACTGATCAACTTCGACCATGACTGCTTCTACGTGCAAGGCTGCCGAGCGCCGGACCTTCTGGACAACTGGGCGTCGGTTTGGATCTACATTGAGAGAGTGAGAGGCGAAAGACGGATCTCCCCCCGGCATTTCCTGAGGAGTCCAAGCAAATACCTCTATGTTCGCTTTAAGGAAATTGAACATTTCAATACGCTTGGTCTCGTCCAAGGAACTACCAACGAGGAAATATCTTCCTCCATCTTTGGTAATCGGCATCTGTATCAGCTCCTCGGTTGAACGCTGCTCGGCTGGCAACCCCACATCCTCAAGAACGGGTACCTCGGCTGTTTCAACACATTGCACCTCTAAGAAGCTCGGTTTGTTGGTCACAGTACTAACGTAACACTTCTTAGACTGGATCTGATCTCCCCGAAGACTCTCTTGCCTTCCATTCCAACCAACAAACTTCACGACTTGATGAAGAGTGGAGGACACCGCTTTCATCCCGTGTAGCCAGGTTCGACCGAGGATTATGTTGTAGGGGCTAGGAGAGCTAACCACTACAAATTCGACATCAATCACTCGGGAGCCGGCTCGCACAGGGAGCGTAATCAATCCTAATGGCCATACAGGAGCGCCAGTAAAGCTGACGAGCGGTGTACTTGCTGTCCGAAGTTATCTGGCTTGAGCCCAAGACTTTTGTATGTTGAGTAAAACAGCACCTCGGCCGAGCTTCCCTGATCTACCAGCACTCGTTGAACGACTAACGTGTTAACAGTAACTGAGACTACAAGGGCGTCGGTATGAGGTAATTGAACTCCAAGCAGATCTTCGGAAGAAAACGTTATCGGGCCGTCGAGGCTAGGATCCACCCACTTTCTCTTCGGTGAAGCCCCCACGTTGCAAACAGATAGAGCGGCAATGGCTTTGTCGATTTCGGAACGAAGCTCGGCCGCTCTTCCCTCGAAAACGAGCCCTTGTATAACTCCGACGAGGTTCCCAGCTGGCAGAGGCGGAGGAGGGGGCAATGGATTTCGCCGAAGATCGATCCATTGGTTGAGATGCCCCGCCGCAGCTAGCTCTTCCAAATAGCGCTTGAATGGCTGGCATTGCGTGGTGTAGTGACCGCGCTCTTTGTGAAATGTGCACATTCCAGGCCCATTACCCGCTATTCCTAGGAAACCCGTTGGCCAAACGAAAAACGGCAGCTACCCAATGATACTTAACAACTTGTAAATTGGCTCGGTAAACGCACTACGCTCGGCAACATACTCGTCTGGCCTCGGCTCCCTTTTTGTCTGTTGCCAGGGTGGCTGTTGCTGCGGGTGCTGAGGAGGCTTGTTTCGATTGTTCGGTTTGCTCGCACTGGTTCCTCCCTGTCCTATCTGCCCTTGCCGAACGTTAACCACCTGCTTCTTGGCCGCAACCATTGTCTCTGTTGCCTTCGGAGCATTGCGCTCGGCAACTGCTTCTTCGTGCACACAATCCTTCTCAATTATCACCATCAACTCACCCATTGTCTTCGGCGGGTTTCGAGATAAATCTCTGAACATCGCAGACGTCGGATCCAGCCCATTCATAAATTAATCGACAGCTACACTCTGGTCGCAATCGGGGATGAGGTTATAGACTTCCCAATACCGTTCGGTATACAACCGAAGAGTCTCGCCCGCCATCCTCCTCATATTAACCAGCACCAAAAGTGTCTTCGGCTGGACATTGCTCATTACGAATCGTTTGGTAAACTCCAAATCTAGCTCGTTGAAGCATTTGATGGACTTCGGCTTGAGCTGATTGTACCACAACATTATTGGTTCACTCAATGTTAGAGGGAAGATTTTGCACATGAGTGCGTCGGAAAAATTGTGGAGACTCATGGTTTGTCTGAACTGGCAGACGAACGCGACTGCGTCCTCTTTGGCTTTGTACCGTTTGAGCTTCGGCAAGACAAAACAATCCGGCGGCCGTTCTTGTTGGATTGCATCCGTGAAGGGCGACACTTTGGCTTTGCCGAGCTTGGAATCATCCACGGGCTCGGCTACGAGCGGATCTGCAGTTGGTGGGATACCAAATCGGGCCTCGGTATTCTCTCTAGGTTCCTTTTGATGGCGTCGTGATTGCTCTATCGGTTCTCGGTGCCGAGATCTAACACCCCCTGATAGTTCTGGTTGCTCCTCTCTTGAGTCTACACGACGAGCTTGCCTAGGGTCGAACCCTTCGTCGACTGGCTGGTACACAGTTGGCATGCCTGTGAATTGGTTGTACAAGACGATGGTGTTTCCATGTTCCGAATGCTCTCCCTTACTTGTTGTCCGGTGACAGCCATGCGAACCAGCATGATGCCGCCCTTCTGGATTACGATTGGTTCGGGATCTAGACTGCTCGGATCGCTCGGTATGGCCTCCCACATGTACATTCCGAGGCGGGTTGTTAAGATCCATTGGCTTCTTCCCATCCAATCTCTCTTGCCCCTGCCAAGTAACATGGTGCGTCCTTCCTGAAGCGCCCATTCTATGAGTGCTGGCTGTTGAGCTCATTGCCGAAGAACGAGAGCTCTCGGCACGAATGACGCTTTCCAAGCGAGAACGAGAAGTTGCAGGTTGGATCCTAGGGGTGTGTTCAAGCCTGTTATAGACGGTGCGGAGCTCGGAGGGGGCACCTTCGGTTGTTTGCGCTTGGCGAGACTTTCTGCTGCGTTTGTGAGTTTTCTTCGGTCGACTTGGGTCGACAGGGTGGCCATGTGTAGGGGTTGTTGTCACGACATCGTCCCGCTCTTCAAGCCGTTGCTGAAGAAGTGCAATAACCACTGCCTAGCGCTTCTGCTCCGCCAAGGCGATGTCAAGCTCGGTTTGAGGGTAGGATAGTTGACGAGAAACTGGCAAGGTGGTCCTAGCGGTCTGGCTAAGTTCAGCGTTTATGGAACCGAACCCAGCTAAACCGAGAGTGAAGTTCTCCGGACCTGGTGGAGGAAGGCGTTGAGCCATTCCGGGATATGGTGGAGGTGAATGAAGAAGATGAGAAGGAGACCTAGGGTAAACCAGAGCCCACAGCTTGCTAGGAAGGCTTAGACCTCCCCAGCAGAGTCGCCAATTGTGGGGGGCTGATTTATCCTTGGACCTTCTGAACCTTCTCGTCGTTGAATCGCTGAACGGGGCGGAACGTCGTGTACCTGCAAACAGGAGGGAGGTGTTCCTCTGGGTAAAAGCTCCGACGATCTAGTCAGAATATGGAGGAAGAAGAAGAAGAAGAAGAAGAAGAAGATTTGTAAAGAATATGCTAGGTGGGAAAGTTGTCTGACCCTTGCCCTAGAGGAGGGACTTTGCTATTTATAGGCAAGGGTGTGGAGTGCTGAACAAGATGGGGGTGAACTGCAAGCGCGTTGCTACGCTCGGATGACGTCACGTGTCAGGAGAATTTATTGAACGCCGCTCTCGGGGGGTGCAGAGCCGCGTTTGTCAATGTCGGATAGGTCATATCGTGCAGAGACGTCCCATCAATTATCAGAAAGGCAGGCATGCTTATCATCGGAAGCTTCTGGAATGTTCCACAACTACCGCCTCTGGGAGCTTTCCGAACAGAGAACTCACCGAACACCGAACAAAGCTCCTTTCATCCGAACGAACGACAGCCAACATAGAAGAAGGTTCTTACCGAGGAGCTTGGGGTGTTGCCGAACAGAGGCTTAACTAGTACGCTCGGCCAAAAGATGGAGCTCGGTGAGATCAACCAGGCCAACAGACCGTTCGGCAGAAAGATAGGATGACGTCAAGGTGATTTCCTTCATGTAGACGAACTGAGACAACTGAACGATGGATCCACAAGGTTACTCCTTTGACCCCTTTGAACCCTTCGGATATTTCGGCCCACTACACGGTCTAAACAACATACAAAATCAACAGCCCCTTGCAGAAACAATCCAATAAATAATCATTACCGACAATTCTAGTGGCACTCTTTTGCCTCCTCTGCCTTCCACGAGCTAGTTTGTTTTTGATCAGTTGTTTCATCTTCTGAAATCATTTTTTTTAAAATGTTATTAGTGTAAAAACATCTCAAAAAGGAGAAAAATAATACAAAAAGACAGTAAACTCTTGGAAAACGCCTATTTTCTTCGTATGAATTAACAATACATAATACATATTAACTATATTACTAAAGAGGAGCATAGAAGGCCAATAGGGAAACAAATAAACTTCTCTACATTCTTTAATTGTAGTCCTTCTTGATAAATGTGTTCTTCATTAAGCAAACCAAAGAGGAAAACATAAGTGTGAAGATAGAGATCAATTGTACTCCTTTATGTTGGAATATGTTGCCACTAGAAAAAAACAATACCCTTTACAGAGCATTAGATGAAGCATAAAATTCTCGATCAACTGCGGTTTTCCATGTTAAACCAAAGTAAAAGTGAAAAAATACAAAGGAAAACTTTGAAATAAAGAAAGTTTGAGTAGGAAAATTATGTTAACTAACATAATTTGCAACTGTGCCTTCCAGCAACAAGAAGTGAAACATGAGCTGACCCAAAAAAATTGAGGCAACTTGGAAACTACATTTCCTTCTTGACAAATGAACTACAACCCAATTTGGCAAAAGTGTTTTCAGACACTGTCATCACAAGTTGCCTGAAAACGTACCACAACGTTAAAGTTTAAACTACCGAATGAGTTTTGAAAGATTCATATTCATAAGAAAATGAAAATGAAAATGATTCAACAAAAGAAATTTTACAAAGTTTCCATCTTTTTCATTTCCAGTTGCTCTAGTGCTCATGTTTTCTAGTGCAACTCCTCCATTACATGGACAACGGAATGAGAATTGGCTCCAAATGTCAAGACTCTGAAAGACTTAACATCGGATTGAGGGATATGCATCCAAAATTTGGATATGAACGCGTGGACACGTGGGCATTTACATGATATACCAGTACAATAAGGTAATAAAGTTACGAACCTATTGAAATCAAATGGGAACATGTAAATTACGATCAATGTAATAAGAGTAATTTTAGATATAATTGTTAGACTTGTCTCACATCGCTTATCTAAGCCACCTAAGCTTAGTTAATAAATTCTAGAGGCTACTCCACCTATTGCCAATTGATTTTAGGTTGGAACCCTCCAAGAAATCTAACATGGTATCAGAGCTAGGTCTTGGGTGGCCTCACCTCTCGTGGGAAAGTCTCTGTCATCTTTATCGCCTGAGTCAGTTAGTCAGCTCCTGGTCTGTCACCTCCATGTGCATCTGGGCTGCACGTGAGGGAGAGTGTTAGACTTATCTCACATCGCTCATCTAAGCCACCCAAGCTTGGTTAATAAATTCTAGAGGCTACTCCACCTATAACCAATTGGTTTTAGGTTGGAACCCTCCAAGAAATCCAACATGGTATCAGATCTAGGTCTTGGGTGGCCTCACCTCTCGTGAGAAAGTATCTGTCATCTCTGTCGCCCGAGTCAGTTTGTCAGCTCCTAGTCTGTCACCTCCACGTGCATCCGGGCTGCACGTGAGGGAGAGTGTTAGACTTGTCCCACATCGCTCATCTAAGCCACCCAAGCTTGGTTATAAGATCTAGGCCCTATAGATATTCGCTCCTGGCGGGCGACCTAAGCCTCGTTGTCGTCCGCCGGGTACTTAGTTACTTTGTCAATCTCCTCCACGCTTTTCGGTTGCTTTCACCCACCAGAACGTCTCTTCATCACCAGTGTGCCTTTTCACTGATAAGCACCCAAGAATGTAATAAAGGGTGCGCTAGTATCTAGTTTTAGTTAATTTTATCGCTTAATGAACTGCGTTTAATTGCTTTGGCTCGTAAGGTATTCTAAGTTTTGTTTTGTAGAAACATCATTCAAAATAGGAGAGTTAAGGCTCAAAGGCATGACATGATTATTCAGAGCCGAAGGTGACACGACGGTTTGGATTGGGCGGGGCAAGGCAAAGCGTGACCCGTCAACTCGAGCAAGGCAAGCCCAGGATCAAGAGGTAGGGTAGACTTTGAAGATACTTGGTATCGGTACCAACACTATCTCGTCGAAAAGAATGGCACCAGCAGCTACTTGTATTGTCTTTGCTTGTCATTTGTATGGCCACGTTTTATAAGTATTGTAATGTGGTTCGAAATGGCAAATTCCTAGCATTGCCATGAGAAGAACCTATGTACTGAAAAT
>JAOTQK010073962.1:0-10326 GCA_025642025.1 Rhododendron ferrugineum | reverse complement strand
AATATACAAGTGCTTTTATAAGCACACTTGTCTTTAGAAAATGACTAGATAATTTTATATGAAGAAAACTATTTTTTTTTAAAAGTCTAGAATCAATAACGACTGATTTTTGGATATAAGAAGGAATTTTAAAATGAAATCCAAGTATTTAAATAAAATTCAAATTTTTAACGAAATTTTTACGGACCAAAAATCAGGTTCGTTACAAAATTCGTCAGTTCATTGTGGTAACCCCTCTTGTAGCTCATGTTCGTTTGTTGAGTCTCATTCGCGTTTGGTGCATACTTCATCGCATTTTCATATCACTAGAGTATAGTTTTCTCTACTGGGCTAGTGTAGCTGAACCTATTATTTTTAGGTAACAAGCCAGGAAGTTGGCATGGCATGCATCTCGTGCTTGTTGATCATGTGTTTCAAAGGTATAAAGAGGCGATTTTAAGCTTTTATCTTAAAAAATTGTAGACACCCCAGTTTGGCCTAACGATTATTTCAAGTCCCACCTTGGGGACCATCCCGATGATGAATGGATACAGTGATTGTTGATTGACTTCTCGTGAACCTTAGGACTTTTGGTGAATACTTTTAGCCACTTAGAGGACCCAATTCAGAGCCAAATAGCCTTCAGACAGAAATACAGCATCCTAGGAAAATACATCCATCAGCCGTAAGATTGATTCTTCGGCCACCAGATCCATTCTTCGGCCACCAGATCCATTCCTCGACCACCAGATCCATTCTTCGGCCACCATATCCATTCCTCGGCCGCAAAATCCATTTTTCGGCCACCAGATCCATTCCTTGGCTGCTAGATCATCTTTTTCCAGAATTCTAGAATGTTCTGTCAGTCGTTTGATCGACGCACCAAAACCCTAGCAGCCTTTTTCTGATTTTTTAGGGCTACGAAAGTAGATTCGAGCAGAGATCTTGTTACCCTAAACTACCTTATTGATTCTCGCCATTTGATTGGCCGGAGTGAGTCACCAATTGCCTATATAAAGAGGCCTTAGGGTTCTGAAATTAACATTCAATTCCTCCATCCCATAGCTCCATGCTCTATAGAAACTATCTCTCATATGCTCTCTACAAAAGCCCTAACCTTTGTGAGTAGCTGCATCCCGAGCGATTAAACCCCAAAGTACAAACCCTAATCCTAGGGTTTCGAGAAGAAGATCAGTCAATCACCCTCAATCCGAAGCAATCAAGCACTGAGGGATCAAGGTGGTGAGGCCCAAGGGCCTATGGTTTGATTCATCTTCTGTTTTTATACTTTAATCGTAGTATTTTAATTCTTGATTAACTCTTTTGTTCTGGTGTGAGGAAGAACATCGGCTGGGGAATCAATCCTTCGACCGATATATCGATCCAGTGGGATTCCTCGGTCGTGACAGCCAGTCTCACGACTGGGCAAAGAGGCGTGCCTAACACCTTCCCGTTATTGTACTCTTGGCTCCCGTACCTGGAATCTCTGTCTATTTTTCCTAGTTTTAATAAACTAGGTGGCGACTCTATTTTGATGATAACCGTTATCGTGTGACGATGTTCCTAGCCATGGGAATATCCACGATCTTGGTTTATGAAGTGGAACCAAACAAGAGTGATCAATCTGTATGGTAATACCCCGTTTGGGAGGTGTCTTCAGTTTTTGGCGAATCTGCTGGGGATTTGAAAGCCATAACCAGAAAGTTCAATATGGAATTAATATTTGCTTTATTTAATTCTTTTTCATGTGCATCGAGCTGACAACCCACGTTGAGTTCACCTAATATCCCGACATGTCACGGGCTATGGTAGGGGTTCCAACAAACTCCTAACGGAGCACTCTTTGAGACTACCCAAAACCTTGCATATTGTAGAAAGCCATAGAACTCTTTCCAAACAAGGACAGGAAATCCCAAGCAGGTCAGGACTATGTGTTGCATTATATCTCAAACTCTTGTTTGATTCAATGATTATCACTCTGTAGAGTTTTAATTGTTGTAGAAGATGAATTTCATGCTCATTTTATTAAGAGTTTGTGATGAAGCCTATCTCTTTTGAGATAAAGAAAAGTCCTTGAATAACTCTATCTCTCTTTGAGATACATTTTGACTTGTGAGAGATTGCCACAGTCCTCAACTGTTAGGAGTTCTTAAAGAAAATGTCTTCTTTTTCCTTTAGGATTTATAAATATCTTTCTTTATTTCTTCTTAATCCTTACTAGGATCTTTTCTAAAAAAAGAGAGTCTTGCATTTTTCCTCTAGGTTATACAAATTTCTTTCTTTCTTTATTTTCGCCAGCATCTTTAAAAAAAAGGGACAAGAAAAAAGAAAAGTGGGGGTTTTGTCAATCTTGTGTCTTGCATGACACATTGCATATGATCTCTTGATCACATAATTGTCACATGATTGTCTGTTGTATTACATTGTTACCTGATCACATAACTTCACAGTACGTTGTTCAACCACTTGGTTGCATGCATAGTAAATGGGTCATCATATTAGGGGCAACTTGCATTTTAGGGGGCAATGGGCATAGGTGCACTGCACGATCACTTGATTCTGGACATCTTAACCTGAGCGTAATTAAGTTCTTGTTTTCCCTAAATTTTGGGTTTGGTCTTAGACGTGACAACGATGGCTGACATGAAGATTGAAGCTCTAGCCGCTAAAGTTAATGTATTGGCTGAATCAGTGGCTGCCCTAGCCACCATTGTTCACAGTTTCCAAAGAAGTCCTCCACAAGCTCCACCTCCCCCTGCTAGGTGGATGGAGAAAGCAATTCAAGCGGAAATTCATTTTGCCAAGGAAAGACAAGGAAGAACAATGATGAACCTGCAGCCTCAACATATGGAACAAGTCGAGGGAGAAATCACCCAACCAAAAAGAAGCATTCCCAACCATACCATTGTCACCAATGCCAGCAGTGCCATATTTCCACTAAATCCATCCCAACACACCCCTGCTCACCAGAACCCCACTTCAAGAAATCCCAAATGTCGTGCACTCTGCCACCGCCGAAATCTTAACTCATCCCCATCTCAAGCCCTCGCTACTCTAGTCAAACAAGGACTCCTCGAACCTTTAGAAACTCAGTCGCCTCGCCCACCATTTGGCCCAAACTATGATCCTACCAAGCACTGTGCCTAACATAAGATTTCTGGGCATGAAACTGATCATTGTATCCAATTGCAACGTGATATCCAAAAACTCATTGATCAAGGGGTGTTTCGATCTGGCCAGGTTGAATGTTTGAGCTGCAACGACCTAGTCTGTCACGTCTTAGTCTAAGTGTTGAGTCAATGTTGATTTTTTAGCTTCTTTTTACGATCTAAGTCTCGAGTTTGTTCTCCTTTAGGAGTTTGAGTCTTGAGTTTATTTTCTCTTGAAATTAAAGTCATTTTGTTCATCATAGTTTTGGACCAACTCTTTGCACTCAACATGAAATGTGAATCTCTCCCGGAATATGAATCTCCTTAGACATGAACTACGAATGGCCGGATTCTCTTAGAGATACGTAGGCACCTTAGGGTCGGCCACATTTTTGAAAATGTTTTCTCTTGTGCTAATTTGCTGCCATGGAATATTCATGATAACATTAAGTGTTGAAAACAATCCTCAAGGGTTTCAAAGTAATCTCATGATATCGCTTGAAACACATCGTAAATCACTCAAGTTGTCAAATGCAAAGAATGAGTTATGACCCATGCCATTCATGTTGAGTTGAGGGGGAGTTGAAAACATTTGTGTGCTCTCATGGAACCGCTCATAGGAGAAACATGTTGTTGAAGATAGAAGAAAAAAAAATGAGCTCGGTAGATTGAAAGCCCTCAAGGGCGGTCTAGGCAAAAGTTAGAGCATAAAAATAAAATGAAAATTTAGTCATGTCTCCATGCACCCACTTTGAGTCTCAAGACTTGTCCTCGATTTTGAAGAACCACTTGGTAAAACATCAAAGCCTCTTAATCTCTTGGTTAGGATTCTAGTTGCTCTGTCGAGTGATTCAAAATGAAGAAAAGCCATCATTTCTCTATCCAAACACTTATCCTTGCTAGCCCCATTGAGCCTCTGAATAGTTTCTTTCAAATAAAGCCTGCTAGACAGCCATTTCCCACACTGGGGTAGATAAAAATGCAATGAAAGATGACTACAAAATAGAAAGTAAGCATCCCGTCACACAAGGGAGGTTTTGAAAGAAGAAAAGAAAAACATCATCCCTTCCAATCAAAAAACAGGGGGCATTTTGAAGAAACATCTCCTTCTCATACAAAATAGAGCGATTAGATGGCTGCTAGCTTTTGGAACCCAAGCATGAGTAGAAAGTAGGTTTGAGCCGTTATATCCCTTCCTTTCTTACGCCAACACCCTAACCTACAATATGGTCCATAATAAAGTCCTCTCGGATTGAAGAACGCAACTTAGCAACAAGGTCCTAGATACTAGGGGCATAACCAATGTGGAAGGTATGGATGAGGAAAAGAGGTATGAAGCAAAGGGGCACAACTGCATCCCCCTTTTTAGGAGCGCACAATCTCCCATGAGGCGCGCAGTGGTCACTTATCAATCCAACTCAAAGTAGTCAATTCACCCTGAAGTAGTAAACTCGCTAAGGTCATTTGTTCGTGGAACAGTTTTGCGTCTCTTGACGACTGAGTGGTTTGAATGTGAATCATGTAGGTAAAATGATGTGATTTTGAAATCCTAAAGGATAAACTTTCAAAATTGATTTTATCCTAAGCATTTTTGACACAGCAATACAAACACAATTACTTATTTGCAAATTTTCACGGAGATAACATGGGTTTCCCATTTCATGAGGAGTGTAGCTAGAAGGTCCCTTGGCCATATAGTGTGTTAGCAGCGTCGCTGGAGTATTGCAATCTTTCAAGTCTCTTGGGTCTCATCGTCTACTTTGTCATAGCCATTTGGCTAGTATAGAGTTTGTTGCCATCTTATGGTGTAGGAGAAGCACTAGCTTGAGTACGCGAAAGTTGAGATGTCCCAAAACACTTGTTTGCACATCACCACAATCACGTAGTTGCTTGATGTGTAATTTAGGCAGTTGCATTGGCCTCTTGGCCCGCACAGTTGATTTGTTTACATAAGCACCTCACTGTTTAGTCTTATCTAGACATTTCCCTGGGCCTCTTTGGCCCACGCATTTGTTTCGCTTTCATGATTTTGTGGTTGTTGTGGTTATTTGGTCTTACATTGGTCTCTTGATCTAATACTTGATTTTTGTTTTCACTACTACATGTTGCTTGCATTATGAATGTGTTTGATTATCTGTTGGTGTGATGCCTCTTGGCTCTGAAGAGAAAAAAAAAAAAAAAGCATTTACATCTCTCGATGTATTAGGTCTCTAGACCACTATGCCTCTTGGCATTTGCAACTCTCGATGTATTGGGTTTCTCGACTGCTATGCCTCTTGGCATTTGCATCTCTCGATGTATTGGTCTCTCGACCACTATGCTTCTTGGCATTGCATCTCTCGATGTATTAGGTCTCTCGACTCTATGCCTCTTGGCATTGCATCTCTCGATGTATTATGTCTCTTGACCTAATACACCTCTCAATGTTGTGTCTCTTGACGCATGAGTCTCGCGATCTACACGCCTCATGGCTTTGCATCTGTTGATGTATTATTACGCCTCTTGGCCCCTAAATGAAGTGTTATTGTGGTGTGCTATGTCTCTTGACGTATTTTGCCCCTTGGCATCCTTTAATGTGGTATGACCTATTTTACTCTAAGCATTCTATTAACCAAATAATGTGCACATACCTCTTACACCGTTGTGTCTTGAATAATATAGCTTGCAGTGGTTGATGTCTTTGTTGCATGTCACTTGACATAAGCTAATCACATGTCCAACTATTTAAAGCATGAGGTGTAATAGAATAAGTGTTACATTCTAAATTCCAAATAGAGTGCACAGAAGTCAAAATTACGTCTCTCGTCTTACATGCCTCATTGCATTGTATCTGTTGATGATTTATGTTTGTGAGTCACTAGACTTATTTTGACTGAGCATTCCCTTGAAAGAAACCTGGTGCTACACTCACAGGATTCACTAGTTGAATGCATTTTGCTATCAAATATACCCTGTGTTTGCATTTGAAACAGGTTACAACTGGCTCTATGCCTCGGTTCTATCACTTCAAGCTCCAAGCTCCGACTCATCAGGCTCTTGCCTTATGATTGACACCGGCCTTACGCCTCGATTCCATCACGTCAAGCTCCAAGCTCCAACTCCTCAGGCTCTCGCCTCATGACTATAACCGGCTCTGCACCTCGATTCTCTCACCTCCAGCTACTGGCCTTGTGCCCCCCATATCTCAAAACCGGCGTCCGATTGTGTCTAGCAGATGGTTAGGATTCCACCCAATTACATCAATTCCTTCCAGCTCATTCTCAAGGATAGGCTATTCTACCGAGCTCCACTCAGTCAAAGTAAGGATGATCATGAAAAGCAAACGAACTCACCCGCTGTGTATTAATCTATCCTAAAATTTTGAAGACGCTCTCCGTAAAATTTCCCCGGCAGCCCCGCGCTCCTTTAACTACTCTTTGCCAAAATCTTGGCCTAGCCTAGGTACGTCGCACTACGACTCTTTAAGCCTAAAGGTACATCTTCTGTCTCTAACCCTCTAAACTTTTTCTTTTTATTGCCCTCCTGAACTACGATTGGTCTGAATTTCCCTTATGGGATACGTAGGCAGCCTCCCGGCCCGACCCTAACAAAAACCTTTTTCAAAAACCCTTGGGATAGTTGTTTGACCAAATTGAGTTGCTTTTACAGCTTTGACTCTTACTTAAACTGTCACGCCCTCGGTTTTCAACATAAATAAATAAACCATTTCGATAAAAGATCCTCGCATAAGATAAAAATACCCAAAATGGTTTCCCATCTGTTCAATTTAAAAACAAGTCCCCATTTTTAAAGATAATCAACATTGGCACACCGGCCCAAATTAAGTTATGTACAAGTATGAACAAGTTGATAACTTCCAAACTGTTTGGTCAAAAGGGAATTCTAGAATGAATAGTTACAAACCCATCTTTATCAAAAGAAATTCATTACAAAGATGATTAAGTTACTAAAATATAGTTAGCCTCCAAAATGTCTTCCACACTGTGCACTCGATGCAATGCGAGCTATTGCCCGGCACTAGGACCTGAAAAGAAGGATTTTGTTGAGCTACACTAGCCCAGTAGGAAATTCTCTACAAAATCTATATGTAATGAGATGATGAGTGCACAGCCCCGGGTGGATCGGGAAGGCCCGAAAAACACCGTTTTTTTGATTGAGTTGAAAAATTTGAAGAGTCGCCACCCGGATTTATGGTTCGCCACCCGAGAAACCGTTTTGATTGAAAATTGATTTTTGATTTGAAATTGAAAACCAGAGATTCGTTTAAGGATTCGAAAGCCATGTTACGAGGGGGGAAGGGTTTTACGGCACTCCCCTCGCCCGACTCGATGTCGGTCTTTACTAAACATTCGTGGGATTTTTCAAAAAGAGATTTTGTTTCATTAGTCATGTAGCAAGTATCCACAGGTATGTCAAATAAGAAGTGTATGCTGGTGCCAGTGAACAATGTATAATAGGATGGTGGTGTGCAAGTGCGTGATGGCAGAAAATTAGAATCCAATACTGACTTCACTCTCGAGCGCTCGAGAGTAGTCCTGAGCGCTTGGGAGTACCACTGACTAGCCCTGCAAATCTTGTTAGGCATAGACAGAATATAATGGTAAAAGAAGGATACTGAGATAATATTGAACCTATAGTAGGCTCAATAGAGGGCTTGATGGGTTGAGAGAAGACCCCAACCTTCCAAACCATGCCTCCTTGCCCTTAAGAAGGTAGATCTGCATTTTTAAGAGCAAACAGGTAGTCCCCTGCTCATGAGGACTCATAATAATGGCGAGACGGAGAAAGCAGTGAACTGTGATGGCATGTAAGAACTCTCGAGCGCTCTGGAATGGTTCCGAGCGCTCGGGAGTGAGTTACATGTCAAACTGCTTTTAAACGAGAAATAAACCTATTCTGGCATGTTGATATTTCAGATCTGTTTTAATGAGGATAGGAACTTTGTTTCAGCCTTTGAAAATCTTTTTTTTCTGCTTGAACCTTAGTGAGAAGGGTTTCTGCTTTGAAGTAGCAGGCTACCTATACCAACATGCCATAGTAGGACTGTTTTCATTTAACCACACTTCACATTTACCATCCGTTTACCAAAATGCAGGAAATGGAACTGGAGGCAGTCCCGAGCGCTCTAGAGCATTCTCGAGCGCTCGGGAGTACACCCAGTGAGTTTGAAAAATGATTTTCTTTTGCACCCCTTTGCTATTGCTTTTACACTAAGGTCCTTCAACCATGTGTTCAGTATTAAAGACTGGAATGGACTGAAGGACCTCCCTCAGAAGGGAAAGACAGCCCTTTGCTAAAAAGTAGAAAGGCTTCTACCTTTGAGTGGAACTTGCTTCTTGGAAGGCTTTGAAAGGTGGGGAAGAAAGGAAGAATGCAAAAATCAGAGGCTCAGGACATTCTGAAATTCTTGCATCTTCTGAATGTTTTGATGGTTTTTGTTTTTCTTATTTTGGAAATCTTCTGGTTGAAAACTAAAGTTGCAAGTGGAGTGTTGAGAGTGGTTCTTGAAAAATGGAGGGGTTTTCTCAGATGGATTTTTCGTGCCTCCTCTCTGCTAGAATGAGGGTTTTTATAGAAAAAATCTAACCTATGGTTTTCATTTGGAAGAAATCAAATAAGATTATTTGAAATTGGGAGGGAAAATCCTCCAGATTTGATTCCCTACCACCTGAGGTGGAGTGCCTGTCTGAAGAAAAACTGACCCAAACGGCTGCAATGATGCATTGCATGGAAAATGGGAAACTTTTTCACCCATTGGGCAGCACAGAGGTCTCGAGCGCTCGGGAGTGGTCTTAAGCGCTTGGGACTGTCACTCTCGAGCGCTCGGGAGCGAGTCAAGCCCAAGGTTTTGAAAAATGGTTTTGAGCGCTCGGGACTGTTCCCAAGCGATTGAGAAAGGTTTCGACCCTTTGTTTCACTTTTTCAAAGTCCCCCAAGAAGCATAGTTCTAGCTGGTTCAGAGCTTGTTTCATCCATATTCATCATCGGGGAGCCTCGGGGCCACAAATCAAGGAAATTCGAATAGTCCAAATTGGGGTGTCTACATTTGCCCCTCTTTGGGCGATGCTCGGTATCTTGTCAGGATACGAGTGACGTCCAAAGATTGAGAAAGCCCAATTCGAGCCAAATCGAACCCTTAATTCAAAAGCGAAATGCGAGTGAAGGTGAACAAGCATCAAATGTATGAGGTCGCGTCCTTTCGGACTGCCTACGTACCCTTTTCTGCAGGGATCAGACTAGCATAGTTCTTCGGGGCAAATGCTAACACGTGTAATGTATGCACGAGAAATGATTTGACCAAACCTCGACAAGCTGAATACACCACAGGGGGTCCACCTGTTACTCTATTGGGCGGACGAAACAAGGACAATATGCTTGCAAATACGTATAAACAGACAATTAAGTAAAAATGCTCAATAGATAAAGTTTGTTACTGAGTGCTCTGTCTCAAATTAGGACTGAGATTGATTTCGCAAGATGATTCGAAAAGACTGAGATTGATTTTGTAAAATGATTTGAAAAGTGGGCAAGTGTTAGAAAGAGAAATGATCAGGACGTCGAGCATCTTGGCACGGCGGCCCAAAAGTGAACCTGAGCGCTCCAAACCACTCCCGAGCGCTCGGGAATGGTCTCGAGCGCTCGAGACCGCAGCTGGGCCCACCACCTCTTCGTCTTCCTTTTTCAGATTTGGGGTTTTAAACCTCGATTCTCGAGCACTCAAGAACCAGAGAAACACGCACCCCTCCCTCTCTCAGACGATCTCTCTCTCTCTCAGACGATCTCTCTCTCTCTCTCAGACGATCTCTCTCCCTCTCTCTCTTAGACGATCTCTCTCCCTCTCAGACGATCTCTCTCTCTCTCAGACGATCTCTCTCCCTCTCTCTCTTAGACGATCTCTCTCCCTCTCAGACGATCTCTCTCCCTCTCCAAATGGCTCAGCTCGGGGATCTCGAGGTCACGACCATATTCCGGTGGGCCGTGGTGGTCCAGGAGATTCGAAGTAGGGGGGAAAAAGGCTTCGTGGGTAGGGGTAGGCGAGGTGATGGCCGGCGGTGGTGATTGTAAGTGCAGAAAAACGAAAGAAGCCTTGAACAGCACAAGAACACAACGGCTACTTTGTGCCTCTTGCTGGAACCCTAATATGTCACCGGAATCCTTATCTGCAAAACAGACAAGGGGTGAGTGCACCTTTGCCTCT
>JAOTQK010073908.1:0-10331 GCA_025642025.1 Rhododendron ferrugineum | reverse complement strand
CTTTTGAAGCATATTGAGGTTTGTGACTTGTTGTTTCAAAACAAGGGATCTTTTTATTCAAAAGCTCATGCAGAAATGGCTTGCTCAAGTGATAAAAAGGGAAGTTCTCATTTTCAAAAATAAAAATCTGAAGTACCAATGGGTCAAAACAGGTTTGCCATTCATACAAAACCAGATCAGGGCTTGACTCACTTCCGAGCGCTCGGGACTGCTTCGGAGCGCTCGGGAGTGTTTGCATGCAATCACCCCCACTCCTTCTCCTGTCTTCCCAATTTCCTGCCTTTGCATGTCCATGCATGTGCCTATTTGCTCTTCTAGACTACGGATCTGCCCTTGTAAAGGCAAAGAGGCATGACTTGGAAGATTAAATTTCAATTTTAGCCTCCCAAGCCCTCTTGCTGAGCCTGTTAAATGCTTAAAACCATTCCAGTGTTTAGTCTTATACCATATCCTATTTTGCATCTAACGAAATTTGCAGGTTGGATAGCAAAACTCCCAAGCGCTTGGGAGTGCTCCCGAGCGCTCGGGAGTGAAGTCAGTGACAGGGCTCCAGTTTCTGTCATCTTGTATTTCCTCCATTGTCATTTTATCATTCTTGTACACTGGCACCAGCATACACCTCTCATTTAATATGCCTGTGGATACTTGCTATGTGTCTAATGAAACAAAATCATTCCAAAAATCCCACAAATGTTTAGTAGAGACCGACATCGCGTCGGGCGAGGGGGGTGCCGTAAAACCCTTCCCCCCCTCGTAACATGGTTTTCGAACCCTTGTCGAATCTCTGGTTTTCAATTTCACATCAATCATTTTCAATCAAAACGGTTTCTCGGGTGGTAAACCATAAACCCGGGTGGCGACTCTTCAAATTTTTCGACTCGATTCAAAACGGTGTTTTTCGGGCCGCCCCGATCCACCCGGGGCCGTGGTAGCCCACAATTTCCCTAACCTTTATTGACCAATGGGTAAAGATCAAAGTTGACTTTGGTCAAAAGGGCTTATTTAGGGTTCAAAGGGTTCAAATGGTTCAAGAAGATCAAAGGTTCGTTTAGGTTTTCCCAATGAATTGGCTATAAGCTAACTAGGCTTGCTATGTAGGATTTCCAGCCAAGAAATATAATCTCAAGGCTTACGAGCACACTTGTCTTTAAAGAATGACTATATTGACTGGAGTGATGAAATAGAATTTATCGGCCTTGAATCTAATTATAACGGATTAAAGGAAATTTTTAAAGCTACTTACAAATAGTTAAGGAATTTACGAATAAACAACGAGATTTTTATTTACTGAAAATCGGAGTTGTTACACTTAGTTTTTCCTCCTTTGCTTGCTCCTCGTTATTTATGTCGGACATGTCGGGATCGATTACTTATGATTGATCGGACTCATTGTTTTCTTCTTCCTCCATCATGAGGCATTCATCTTCCTCTGGGAAGGTCAAGGTTGGCCTGGCTTGGGTGCTTTGGACAATGTATTGGCTAGGGTTGTATACGAGGTTGTGAGATAGGGTTATGAGATTGATATTTCGGGGTGGTTCAGTGTTGTGGGGTGGTTTGTTTTGTGCATCAGGTTGTGGAGGTTTTATGGTTCGACTATCAATGAGATCTTGAATGTTGTGGCGAAGACGCATGGAATTGTCTGTCTCATGTCCAGAGTGTTGGTGGTAGACGCACTGCTTGTTTAGGTCATGGTTTGGGCCATAGGGTGGCTGAGGACGCGGTTTGTTCAGGGGCTTAAGATGCCCCTGACGGCTTAGAATGGTTAAGGCTTGGGAGAGAGTCATATAGAGAGGGCTAAAGTTGCGGCGAGGCCGGTTTGAACTTCGAGATGAACTAATTTGGAAAGGGTCTTGCGGCAAGGCCGGGTCAAAGGTGTTTACGAAGGCATGAGATGCGCTGTTCGAGAAGGTTTTCTTGGGTGGAGGAGCTTCTTCTTTTCCAATAAGTCCCAGTTTGATCCCTTCTTCAATCTGCAGCCCAGTAGCATGCAGGCGCTTGAAATCCGTGATAACTTGTGTGTAAATATGCTTGAGATACTTAGGCTGCAGATTCTTGACAACTATCCTCACTTGGTCTTCCTCGGAGGGACGGTTCTTCATTTTAGCAGCCTTTTCTCTCCATCTCGCTACAAAGGTCACAAAGTCTTCGCTTGACTCCTGCTTGGTCATCTCCAAATCTCGAGTGGTTAGCTCAATCTGGACGTTGTATGCATATTGTTTGACAAAGGCATTGGCAATTTCTGGCCAAGTGTGATAATGCACGAATTCCAAAGTGAGGAACCAATCGAGGGCACTTCCAGTGAGGGTTCTTTGAAATAATTGAGCAATGAGCTCGTCGTTCAATCCCATTGGCTTCAAGGTGTTGATAACATGGCGGACAATCCCATTGAACTTCTCAATGTTTGGCATTTTGAATCTTTCAGGCAATTGAGAATCCGGGAAGAGGCAGAGTCCTTCAAAGTCCAGGATTTGATCTCCTTGTGAACGGGCCAGAGCATGTTTAATCTCTTTGACTTGCTTGGTCAGTTCTAGATTCTCCACTGTTATTGCTTTGAGTGCATTCTCGTCTTCTACTGATTTTTCTTCGTCCTCAGCATCTCTTGCTGCTTTCTCTGCTAGCAAAGTAGCGATTTGAGCTTGGAGATCGGCAATAGTGGCGTCGTTGTCTACCATGAGAGTGGAAGGATTACTTGATGAAGCTTGGAATCTGGTGGATGACTGGGTTTGCTGAGAGGATGACCGCGAAGTCCCTGGAAGTGATTGGGACCGTTGCGGTGAGGGTGTTTTGGCAGGCGGAGACGACAGACGAGACGGATGCAAAGATCTCTGTTTAGTGTGGCTTCGGGTGTTGTAAGAGTATAAGATTGGTTGTGGTTGCTTTCTTGGCTTACCTATTGTGCCTGCTTGAAAAGTAAAATACCTGCAAGTCAGTACTTGGCTATATAGGGTCAGGATTTGGGCTGAAAATCCCAACCCTTCTACACAGAAAGAAATATTACAACAATAGTTTACACATGGTGTGAGGAAGAACTTCAAGACAAAATGTAGGAAAATTCCTTAACCTGCGGGTTCCTGTCTTAGTTTGATAGGTTTTATGGCTTTCTAACACATGAAAGGTTTAGGTAGTCTCAAGGGTGCTCTGTTGTCAAAGGGCACCAACCCTTTTGCCAGCCCATCATAGGAGGGGATCGGACGGTTTCCTTTTTGATATACCACAGGGTACAAGTGACTACGGAGTTTGCTGGAACCCCTAACATAGCCCGTGACATGCCGGGGTATTAGGTGAACTCAACGAGAATGCCTGCTCGATACATATGATAAAAGAATTAAATAAAACATGTGTTAGTCTTATGTCGAACATTCTGATTATGGCTCTCAAGTCCCCAGCAGAGTCGCCAAAAACTATAGACACCTCCCTGGAGCGGGGCATCGCCATACAGATTGATTGTTGCTGTTTCTTTGGTTGTTTGCTACATAAACCAAGATCGTGGATATTCCCATGGCTAGGAACATCGCCACATGATAGCGGTTATCATCGAAACAGAGTCGCCACCTAGTTTAAGAAAACTAGGAAAAACAGATAGAGATTCTGGGCACGGGAGCCAAAGGTACAATGAGGGAAAGGTGTTAGGCACCCCTCTCTGCCCAGTCGTGAGACTGGTCCATAATTGTTTGACATAAGATTAACATATGCACTATTTAATTCTAACACGTAGTCTATTTATTTAGCCTTTAAATAGTTAATAAGGTGAGCCGAGATGATAAGTAAAGCATGCATCAGAAAGTAGAATAAAACAAACATGTCCAAGGGAGATGGATCTCGCGGCCGGTGAATGGACGTCACGGCCGAGAGATCCTCCTGATTTGATGTACCGACCGAGGGATCGAAGCCCTGGCCGATGTTCTTCCTCACACCAGATTAAATAGTTAACAAAGAATCAGAAAGCTATGATTAAACGTAAAAACGAAAAACAAATCAAACCAGAGGCCCTTGGGCCTCACCACCTTGATCCCTCAGTGGCTTGATTGCTTCGGATTGATTGTGATTTGACTGATTGCTTCTTTGAAAACCCTAGGGTTAGGGTTTGAACTTGGGGGGTTTGATCGTCGGATTGGTGGCTGCCTTCGGGAGGTTGGGGCTTTCGCAGAGGGGATTTGAGAGAGTATGTGTGCAGAATTTCGTGGCTTGAGAGAGTGATTTCATATATGAATTGATTGATTGTTAATTTCGAAGCCAAAGGCCCCTTTATATAGGCAATTGGTGACTCACTCCGGCCAATAAAAACGCACGATAGGAGTTGGGGTTGTAATGCAATTCAAACTCCTCAATGCAATCTCTAAGCGTAGCCCAAACGCATCGGGAGGTTTCCTGATCGAATCAAACGTTTGACAGAACGTTCCAGAATCTGGAAAAAGGACAATCTGGCGGCCGAGCAAAGGATGTGGCGGCTGAGGAAATGATGTTGCGGCCGTAGGATAGATCTAGCGGCCAAGTGATCGATCTCTCTGGGAGATCTTCAAGCAACAGGTTGCCCGGGTGAAGAAATGAAGTTAAGGCCGTGAGATCAATGTCACGGCCGATAGATGGATTCTCCTAGGATACTGTACTTCTTTCTGAAAGGCTATTTGGCTCTGAATTAGGTCCTCTAAGTGGCTAAAAGTTCTTACCGAAAGTCCTAAGGTTCACAAGAAGTCAATCAGCTATCCATTTCATCATCGGGATGGTCCCCATGGTGGGACTTGAAATAATCGTTAGGCCAAATTGGGGTGTCTACAGGGATCAAGGTGGTGAGGCCCAGGGGCCTCTGGTTCAATTTCTTTTCCGTTTTTATGCTTAATCATAGCCTTTTGATTATCTGCTAGTCGTATAATCTGGTGTGAGGAAGAACATCGGCCAGGGCTTCGATCCCTCGGCCAATACATTAAACCAAGAGGATTCCTCAGCCGTGAAATCCATTCACCGGCCGCGGAATCCATCCCCTGGAACAGATCTGTTTTATTCTGCTTTCTGATGCATGATTTACTTATCGTCTCGGCTCACCTTATTCACTGTTAAAGTCTAAATAAATAGACAATGTGTTGGAATTAAATAAAGCATGAATTAATCATATGTCAAACAACTATGGGTCAGTCTCACGACTGGGTAAAGAGGGGTGCCTAACACCTTCCTCTTATTGTACTTTTGGCTCCCGTGCCAAAATCGTTAACGCCCCCATTTCCGGGTACGTTACAAGGACATTTTATTGATAAAACCAATTGGAGTGTAGCTCTTTATTACATCATAATTCTCACAAGAGTACTTTTATTACACAAAGGAGGGTAACTAAGGTTTCTAACTACAGCTCCGCCTGCCCCTCCATCCTAGCCAGCTCCTCAGCTCCAAAAGCCTTCAAGGTGTACTGTTCATCTTGATCATCTACAAAGTCTGACACATTATACCAGCGTCGCCACCAGTATAATATGTCAGGGTCACCAAAGGTAACACCATGAGCCACAAGAGCTCAGCAGAGTAAACCTATACCCGCTAACCCACAACTTACATTTATAGGTATAGAGATTCACAAGCATATTCAACAAATAATTAGCAATGACACATCCACATTCATTATTCAAGCAGCGTTGGTGTCGGTGATATTTGTGTTTCTCCTACGCGACTCATCGTAGACCGTGTCACCATTTTAACACTTCCAAAATCATTTTAACACACCCAACCTCGGTTCCGCCACGCCGGGTTCCCGAGTATCCTCACAATGGTTCCACCGCGCCGGGTTCCCATTGGCACACAAAACTTGCATTGGCTCCTCTCTGCGGATAACCAAGCCACACACCCAACCTCGGTTCCGCCGCGCCGGGTTTTCGAGTATCCTCACAATGGTTCTGTCGCGCCGGGTTCCCATTGGCACACAACACGCACACACAACTCACATTGGGCTACCGGCCACAATGTAGTTTCAAAAATATTTTACCATTTCAAACACGTCCTTTCATCAACCACACCCTCGGTGTCATGTTTCTACTTTCTCGTTTTCGTGTCTCATTTTCATGCATAGACTCCGCCGTAGGACTTTTCATGCAATCATTCATCATCCATAGTAATCTTGAAACTAAACTAGCAAGTTCATTCAACTCTATATTACTTATCATGTTCAATAACCACTTAAGGGCATAACGCCACAAGTACGGACGCCCTTGATAATCACTTATGCTTCCTTAAACAACCACAAGTAATTCAAGCAACATGTATGCAAGCTTATAACCATCTTAAAGATTAAAATACAATACTTCTAATCACGCGTTCAATTCTTAGCTTTCAAAAATCCATTCTTTCCTTTTTGAGAAGTTCAAAACAACACATGTTTATTTCATTCAACATGATTATACGCATACGTTATATTTAGAGTTAGAAAGTATAGGAAAAATCTACCGTTCTTCTTGGCGGTAGGCGGCTACGGAAAGTACGTCGGTGGTCGGACGGAGTAACTTCTTAAGGTTTGCTTACGGTAGCTTCGAAAGAGAAAGGTTTCTCTCGAAACTAGAACTTGGCTAATACTACTAGACTTTTTGGATCGAAAGGGTGGTCAAGTGGCGGTTTAATGCCAGCTTAGGATGAGTTCCTCGAAGAACTTTGGAAGAACTTCAAGAACAAGAAGAGACTTGAACTTTGGAAGGAAGAAGGCTTAGAAATTCTAGAGAGAAGTGAGAGCAAGAAGTGAAGGTGTGAGTTTAAGCTTGGAGTGGCCTTCTATTTATAGGCAAGGCATGCCTCTCTCCCTCTCTCAACCGAAATCCCTCTCTCTCTCTCTCTATATATATATATTTATATATATATATATATATATCTCATTTTTTTAATCACTTTGTCATGCCTAGTTCTAGACTTCCAAGGTTAGATTTCGTCCTTTAGATTTGATTTGGAAGGATTTTGTGGAAGAAAGGAGGGTTGTACAAGATTTAGTAATTTTTTAAAAAGGTTCCTAGTCTTGTCTAGTACTTAGGAGACTTGTTTGAATAAGAAAGAGAAAGAAATATCTAGATTTGGTTGTACTTTGATGATGCAAGAAGTTAGTCAAAGAAGTAGACTAGATTGAGTGAGTACACTTGCACACATCACTCTCTCCCTCTCTCCCTCTCTCCCTCTCATCCAGCCTTCCTCTCTCTCCCTTTCTCCCTCACTCTCTCGGCCTCTCTCTCTCTCTCTCTCTCTTTGGTACAATGAAAATATATATGCATGAAAGGACAATGGATGATGTTTGATTTGGTGAGGTGTACAAGATTGGGTTGTAAGAAGATATGTACCCTAAATCTTTCCCATATCTTCATATATCTCTTCCTCTTTCAAGTACAAGTACTTATTCATATATATATATATATATATATTATTAGTTTGGTACAAGATTGGGTTGTAAGAAGATATGTACCCTAAATCTTTCCCATATCTTCATATATCTCTTCCTCTTTCAAGTACAAGTACTTATTCATATATATATATATATATATATATATATATATTATTAGTTTGGAAGGAGAAGATCTAAGGAAGTACACCATATCTCTCCCTCTCTCTCTCCTATCTCTCTCATCTATCTCTTGGCCTCTCTCTCCCTCTCCCCTCTCGGCTCTCTCTCTCTCTCTCTCTCTCTCTCTCTCTCTCTCTCTCCCTTGTACTAGTATATATATATATATGACTAATAAGATAAACAAGTACATAGGGTACTAGATTTCCCTCTTGGTTCAGGTCATTTTGGGGATAAGATTTTTGAAAGAGAAAGATTTTTCTATTAAACAATTCAAATAAACACATGTGTACTATCTTTATTATATATGTATATGAGTACATATGCCTATTTTTATATACATAAGGGTGTACTAGTCAATCTAGGAAGATTTCTAGTCAAAATTCCCTAGTATACTAAGTCAATTTGGCAAATGTTCTTATTAAAATATAGTAATAAGTACATAGAGAATCCTAGGGTAATATAATATATAGTACATGTCTATTTCTTTATTTAGATAGTCCCATGGGAAAAATCTAGGAAATGATTAGTTTAGTCTTTAGTAGTACTAGTCCTATTATCCAATGGACATCCATTTCCCTTGTAGTTATTAACCAATGGGTAATATTTTTCTAACTTTTATGGACCAATAGATAAAGAATTAAAGTAATATATATACTTGAATAATATTTATATGTACTTTAGACATGTGCATAAGCCTATATATAACTATATAAGTGTACTTAGCAAATCTAGTCACAAATATTTTAATAGAAAGCCTATTGTCCAATGGGTAAAGATTACCCTAACTTTTATTGACCAATGGGCAAAGGTCAAAGTTGACTTTGGTCCAAAGGGTTCCATTAGGATTTTGAAATGTTCAAAAGGTCCAACTAGAGTTCATAAGGTCCATGTATAATTGAAGGTTCACAAGGTTCAACTAGATGAAACTAGCTTTGAAAGGTAACTAGATTGGCCCACTAGTTAGTTAGGAATCAACTAGACTTGTCAAGTAGGATTTCTAGTCAAGAAATATATTTTAAGACTTTATCTCAATTATTAGAAAAATATTCTAGCATACTTGTCTTTAGAAAATGACTAGTTAAGTTTTATATGAAGAAAAACTAATTTTATAAGTCTAGAATTAATAACGACTGATTTTTGGATTTAAAAAAAGAATTTTAGATGAAACCCAAGTAATTAAAATAAAATTCAAAATTTTAACGAAATTTTTATTTACCAAAAATCAGGGTCGTTACTAAAATCTCTACTTGTTTTTCCTAATTTTTTTTATAAACTAGGTGGCGACTCTGTTTTGATAATAACCGCTATCGTGTGGCGATGTTCCTAGCCATGGGAATATCTGTGATCTTGGTTTATGAAGCAAGCAACCAAACAAACAACAACGATCAATCTGAATGGCGATGCCCCACTTCAAGGAGGTGTCTACACATGGAACAGTGAAACATGAGAAGTTGTTGGTCCATGAGATTGAACCAGTGACATGAGAAGTCACTGGTCTATCCATGAGATTGGACCAGTGACACGTGAAATCATCAGTCCAAGTAGTCTGTTCGGCATGAGAAAGCCGAACAAGAGGAGAACTTTGGGAAAAGCAGCCTCAGATGCAAGGAACACTCTGGAAGGTTTCAGAATAGTGTAATTCCGTAAAGGAATAAGATCCTGAGAAAATAGGATTAAGGAAAGATACCCAACGGGAATGGGATGTTCGGCCGACTATGGAAAAGAGTCCTAAAAAGAATAAGGTAATGAACTGATAAGGAAACGAGAATTCAAGATATTCTGGGTTTCCTATACGAGGTAGGAAACCTAGGGCAACACGGATACTTGGGCAACAAGCATCTATGAATCTATAAATATGAGGTAAACCTAGAGGTAAAAGGTACGCAATACGTTGCATCATTACTCTCCTACTGATAATTAGGATTTTCTGCTAGTACATGATACTAACTTAGGCATCGGAGGGCCTTTGCCACGAGAGGCAAAGGTGTGCTCACCCCTTATCTGTTTTGCAGATAAGGATTCCGACGGCGTACTAGGGTTCCGGCGTGGAGTCACGAGTAGCCGTTACGTTCTTGTGCTATTCAAAACCTCTTTCGTTTCTCCACTTACATAGTGTACAATACAATGGAGTTTTTGGCCGAAATGGCCATAATTTGTAATCAAATTGGAAGAATACCCATCTTCCAAATGTTTTGTAAAATAAGTCATCACGCCTTTTCAAAACGCATTGTAGAGGTTAAGTGCCATGTGGCCGCCACGTAGGTAGCGCCTTTTGAAAAGAAGCTATAATTTTAACCCTAATAGCGCCTTTTGAAAAAGAGTTATATTTCTAACCCAAATAGCGCCTTTTGAAAATGAGCTATAATTCTAACCCTAAAAAGACATTCTTGAAATACGTTATGTTATCCCAATTTTTTTTACACAAAGTGTGAGAATTTGTAATATCATATAAAGAGTGTTGACAAATACTTAAAATTTGTACTTACATTATTTGCCCATATAGAATAAGAGCGATGGCTTTGCTGAAAAGTTAACAAACTCCCGTCAATGGGTCCCTCCTGAAGAACCATATTTTCCCTTGGGTACCTAAAATAAATAGAGTTAAATTATCAACTCGTCAACGGTATTCCATTTGGTGTGAAAATTCTTGCTGCAAAACACTAGAAATGGTATTCAGAAAAATTATTCAAGTGTGACGTGTGTAAGAGCTTTGCAAACTGTCATACTATAGCTTAATAGTTTATAAGGTTTCATATAGTATCGTATTTCACATGTCTATTCAGGATCGCCCACTCAAAACGGTACCAATGATGAT
>JAOTQK010073869.1:0-10334 GCA_025642025.1 Rhododendron ferrugineum | reverse complement strand
GGGATCCAATCACATAAAATCAACAAAAAATCATGTGACCATAATAGCTGGGTAAGAACGCTGCAAAACAAGGGTTAACACAGTTCTACGTTCTACCTTCTATAACCTACGGACAACATGCCCTGTTTAATCCATACGCGTGATTACAGCCTGCTCTGATACCACTGTTGGGAAACGATTCCCAGAACCCAGTAATGATGCGTACAGATTAGACAATAAAAAAATCCGCAAAACCCTACAAGGCAGAATTAGGGTTTCATCTCAACTCCCTGCGACACGAACGCTGGTTCAACTTGTTATAGCACATCTTGCTATAAGCCATGTATACTGCTCGACTGCACCTTACGATCTTCTATCGTATTCCCCGCACGTCTAGAACACGAATCGATTGTGGACTCTTTCGTGATCTATTTGCTCTCTCTAAGTCTGCCTCTATTTCGTGAATAATAGAAAAACGTTAATCTGACCTAGAGAGCATAATGTGTATATATAGGGCTACGATAGGGACCTAAGGAGTAATAAGTCTGTGCTCCCATTGTAAATAAGAAAACCTAATCCCATCAGGATTCTACTTCTTATTTCACTAATTATAATTCACCCCACTACAGAATTATAATTGCACTCCCATCCTTATCTCAATTATATTACGAGCTCCATGATATTAAATACTTATTAATCTCCCCACGTTAAGATTACAGATACCCGTTGATTAAAATAAATTACTAACACACGTTAGCGCCCTCTAATTTATCTTTGTTAGGTCCCATTTATATTATTATTTAGAGTTTTATGCTTTATTTTTGTGTTGTAGGTATTTGGACAATTCGATACAAAAAGCGCAAAGTCGAAATATTAAACGGTGTTCGAAGTTGCTTCGTTTGGATTCAATCAAGTGGAGTGCCCGAATTGCAATATGGAGTCGAGAGTTCGGCACTGAACTTCATTAATCGACGAGTTTGGAGATTGTTTTGCAACCCATGGCCTATCAACTGGAGTAAATTAAATGGCGGGCCCATTGTATGTTATGGGGCCAATGTTAAATTCTTGAAGAATTTGATTCTCTTTGACCGTGCACAAGTGCAACGTGTACTGCTGAAGTAAAAAGGGAATTGGGTCAAAGCCCCAATTGGGTAGAAATTAGTTGCTCAATGAATGGGCCCAAGTTAATGATATCGTAGAAGGGCTTTTGTAAGAGGAAAAGAAGGGGCTGCGATCCTAGATACAAAGTCGGCACTTCTCACTTATAAAAGGACGGAAGATAGAAAAGAAACGAAGAACGGGGCGATGACAAGAGTTCCGAAAAAAAAATTACTTTGCAGCTTCAGACTTACGTTCTTTCATTCAGAGTTTTTTTTTTCCTTCAAGTTTTGAAGCTTTGTTCAATTATTTGCACTCTGGTAACTCGTTTGAAATTTTGTTTTAATAAAAGTTATTCGCTATTTGATTAGTTGATATTTCTTGTTTATTTTTCATCTCGCGTAATAGAAGCATGTTTCAATTTAGGGTTTCTTTTGTTTCTTGCTTAATAATGAGTGAGTAGTCGTATAGGTAGGGTTGCGGGGTGATTAACACACCGTGGCCAGTTCGGGCACTGCTCCTATTTTCAAACAATGAAAAAGACAAATTTAGATTAGTAAAATACTTCCCGTAGATGAATCCGGGCATTGTCAGAGCCCATGTGAACGGGAGAATGAGGGTCCAAAACTCATTCTCCGCTGCACATGGGTAAACGGCGACCATAAAGCTTTGCATCTTACGGGGTATCTTTTCCAATTTAAGGTTGAACATTTTTAAGAACACTGAATGGAGCGGGGTTAATCCGGACTGGTTACGAGTGCTATGAATCCTACGACCGTATCTCCTTTTAATTATTTGAAAAGAACAATCAATTTCGTAGGTTTTAGTTAATCTCTTCAAAACGACAAGGGGTGACTACCTAAGAGCCCATTCAAATTGTAATAACCCGAGTTTTTACTCAGCACACGTCACTGTCTATGTGGATTCGACTCCGGACTTACCGGATATTGTGCTACGTCGGTCTCCGCCCTACGCTTGGGGCAACCCATTAATTTAGGACTAGGAAATCGTCAAGCAATCCGGCTGGTGCTACCGCGCAGGATGACGTCCCTCCGCAACATCCCCCATCGCCGACCACCCAGGTGCTACCTCAAACATGGGCTCCCCAACTCATGAGGGGAGATCGCCCTGTTCACATTGGAGACAGTGCCAGTTCCTCAGAAACTGCACTTGCTATTGCTCAAGGCCTACTTCTCCCTGTGGACATCCAAAAAGAAGCCGCCTCTACTCCTGATCGATTGGTGTCCACTGGTCTCGTCAGTGGAATCAAGGTAATACGTCTTTATATCCTCAAATTACAACTTCTTGCATATCATAATTGACCTTAACTTCTCTTGTCATACTTGGCACTTCTCAGTTCATTCAAAAGATGGTGGTGCTGGGTCAGAAGCTGCAGGAGATAGAGCTCAAGCGGAACAGACTCTTAAGGGACAATACCAGGCAATTGCAAACTATCTCCAAACTTGAAAGAGAGAGAGACAAAGCAAAGCTCGATGTGGATGGAATGAAGGTCAAGTTGGAAACTGCGGAGGACAGTCTTAGCCAAGCACTGTTCGAGATTGACAATGCAAAGAAGGCTACTTACTACGAGGGATACCAGAAAGATTTTGATGCTGCAACAGCCAGCTATGTTGAACAGATGCCGGCCATCCAAGATCAGATTTGGGCCGCGTGCTGGGAGGCGTGCCTGACAAAGGCCGGGGTTGTAGATAATTCTCCCCTCTGGGTTGAGAATGACCTACCGAGTAGCCGTCCTTTGTCATCCCATGAGCCCGAGGAGCATCTGGACGACGATGTCGAGCAGCAGATTGAAGAATTTGTTGATGCTGATGAGAACACCCCTACTGAGTCTCATGATGCCCCAGTTGACCGCTCGCCAGCTCGGGAGATAGCCAATGAAACCATAAACCTGGAAGAGAATGTTGCTGGTGGTGGTTCCAACATCGTGGTTAACGCTGAAAATGCAGGTGTCACTCCTCCAAAGGTCCAAGATTTGGACTAATTAGTAGGTACTTGTCTCTCCTCACAAACACTTTTTGAACAATTTGCAGGTCCTGTGTGACCGTAGCATTAGCCCTGCGTGGCATCAGTACATTAACATTTGATAATACAGGTATTCAGCCCCTCGTGGCATAACATTTGTTTTAATTTCTGTGGCCATGCGTGGCCTAGTATTGTTGTTCGACCCCTCGTGGCCGTTTTAGAATCAAAGTTTATCCCAAGCTCTAAGTATCGCGTACTAGCATCTATAAATGTCACCGTACAACTCAACCTGATGCAAGTTAAAAACATCCCCATACTTACCAGGTTTATTTAGGAGAAACGTATGTCCCAGATTTTAGCAGACTTATGCATGTGTTTGAATGCATACAAATGCCTTGTAGACACAATACCAAGTGTTTCGTACTCAGGTGAATTTGGGTGTGTGCTCGTACGCTGTTAAACTGTTCATACTTTAGACATATCTCGTCATGTATGCACCCAAGTGTTTCATACTTGGAAAAAGGCAAATATCTCATACTTATACAAAATTTAATTTAAGTTTTCTCGTACTTATTCACGCAAAGTTTTCTCGTACTTATTCATGCACCCAAGTTACTCATACTCGAAAATCTTAGCGTTTAATTCATACGTACTAGGGCATTCGTGCCCAAACCCTTGCTCCCCAATACGAAGCAAGAAAAAGGGAACGAGGTTCATATTGAAATAGACATAGAAAAAGAAAGAACAAAAATTCACGAATTTTCATGCGCACTGCAAAAATAGGATTTTATTCATAATCCTAAAACTCAAGGGGGTGTTACTCGTACCCCTTGCAACTAACAAATGATTAAAAACAAGAAAATTTTATTCATAATTCCTACACAATCACGTTATGCATCCTAAAACAGAAATAAAATGAACAGAAGTCTTCTAAACAAAGAACTTCCTCAAATTGTGAACATTCCAAGGCCTTGGGACCGGGTTCCCGTCCAGGTCCGTTAATCTGTAAGCCCCAATGCCCACAATTTCAGTTACTCGATATGGGCCTTCCCAATTGGCCCCCAACTTGCCCTCGTTTGCCACCTTGGTATTGCCGAGTACCTTTCGTAGCACAAGGTCTAAAATACCAAATTCTCGTGGGTGAACATGCTTGTTGTAGGTCTTCATCAGCTGCTCCTGATAAGAGGCCAAATGCACCAGAGCCTCTCTTCTCTCCACTACAAGGTCCAACTCAATTTCCAGGGCTCTGTCATTGCCCCCACTCTCAACCATAGCAGTTCTGTTGGTCGGCAGACCAACCTCCAAAGGAATAACGGCCTCTGTGCCATATGCCAAAGAATAGAGGGTCTCTCCCGTAGACCTCCTAGGCGTTGTTTAGTGTGCCCACAGGACCAGTGGTACCTCATCGGGTTACTTGCCCTTTTCCTTATCCAACCTCTTCTTGATCCCATCAAGGATGGTTTTATTAGATGGTTCTGCTTGCCCATTACTCTGAGGGCAAAGCAGGGGTTGAGTAATAGTTCCTTATCCCATACTAGGAACAGAAAGCTTTCAATTTCTTCTGGAATTGTGCCCCATTGTCCGTAATCAACGGGTAGGGGACCCCAAATCAAGTAATAATACTCTTCCAGACGAACCTTTCTATCATAGGCTATGTGATTTTGGCCAAAGGTTCTACCTCAATCCACTTCGTGAAATAATCCGTTGCTACCAACAGGAATTTTCGATTTCCAGTTGCTTTGTGGAGTGGACCCACGATGTCCATCCCCCATTGTGCAAATGGCCAAGGGCTTGTTAATGGCACCAGATCTTTGGCTGGTGTTCTGATCATAGGTGAAAACTTCTGACACTTCTCACTAATTTTCACGTAAACCTTGGCATCCTCCTGCATATGTGGCCACCAATATCCCTGAGTTATTGCTCGATGGGCTATAGATCTGCCCCCTGCATGACTCCCACATGTCCCTCCATGAATCTCATGAACGAATTTTTGCACCATCTCGGGATGCACACAGAGCAGATATGGTCCCGTAAAGGACTTCCTATACAACTTTCCCTCTGGGGACAGCCAAAACCGTGCGGATTTGGTTTTTATCTTATGAGCCTCCTTCTTATCGGAGGGGTGTATCCCATCTCTTAGGAATCCCACAATTGGAACCATCCAACTCGGTCCCTGGTTCACGTCCAAGACCAATTCCACACTCCTTCCAATGCTTGGCTCACTAAGATAGTCCACAACCACCTTCCTCTTCAACTCGGTTGGTACAGCCGCAACCAACCAAGCCAGGGAATCTGCTTGAGTGTTCTGTCCAGAACTTATTTGCTCGATGTAAACTTTTTCAAAAGTATCCAGCAAATCCTTGGCTGCCTCCACGTAGGCCGCCATCTTCTCATTCTGGGCTTCATACTCCTCGGATAGCTGATTCACTACAAGTTGTGAATCACAGTACACCCTAATCCATCTCACCTTTAGGGTCCTTGCACTTTTCAGGCCAATCAAGAGTGCCTCATATTCTGCTACGTTATTCGATGCACTGAAGCCCAGCCGAACAGATAGCTCCATCATCACTCCTTCAGGGGGAAAGAGTACCACCCCAATCCCTAAACCAGTGTTACATGCTGAACCATCAACGAACAATTTCCATTCTAGAGGGTCCTGTTCGGTTGGGGCCTTGCCTTTCTTGACAGGCAGCCCAGGTGCCTCTTCCTTTCTTGTAGGAAGTTGAGGTGCCACCATAGGTGAGAATTTTGCCACAAAATCAGCCAACACTTGGCCTTTGATTGCGGTGCGTGGCTGATAGTCGATGTCGTATTGACTAAGCTCTACGGACCAAGTCAAGATCCGTCCTGAGAAGTTTGCCTTTTGTAGCAGTGATTTCAATGGAAATTCAATATAAACCACAACCTTGTGACTCTGGAAATAATGTGGCAATTTCCTCGTTGTTGTCCTTAGTGCCAGGACCAATTTCTCGAGGGGCAGATATCTCGTTTCTGTGTCCAGTGTTGTTTTGCTTACATAATACACAGGGATCTGCTCGGATCCCTTATTCCTCAAAAAAACTGCACTCACAGCATGTTCAGAAACTGCCAAATACAAAACCAAAGACTCACCCGGTTTTGGAGTTGACAAGAGTGGGGCTTCTGCCAAATACTTCTTCAGGTTTTGGAAAGCCTATTCACATTCTGCTCCCCATTCATATCCTTCCCTCTTCTTTAGCAACTGGAAGAAAGGCCTACGCTTGTCACTTGATCGGTTGATGAATCTATTGAGGGCCGCGGCCATTCCAATTAGTCTTTGGACCTCTTTCGTTGTCCTTGGACTCTGTAGCCTCTTCAAGGCCGTTATTTGATCAGGATTTGCCTCGATCCCCCTTATGGTCATAAGATGGCCCAAGAATTCCTGAACTAACTCCAAACGCACACTTTGAGGCGTTGAGTTTTAGTTTGTACTTTCTCAAAATTTCAAAGGCCCCTTCAAATTTGCTATGTGTCCTTGCTTATCTTTGTTCTTTACTACCATATCATCTATGTATACTTCCATGGTCTTACCAAGCAGCTTGTTGAACACAATCGTTGTCAGCCTCTGTTACGTTGCTCCTGCATTCCTCAACTCAAATGGCATAACACTATAACAGTATAACCCTCGTGGTGTAATGAAGGAAGCCTTCTCCTGATCGGGCCTAAACATGGCAATCTGATGATATCCTCGATATGCGTCGAGGAAACTCATCCGCTCGTATCCAGCAATTGCATCAACCAGCTGATCTATCCTTGGGAGAGGGAAGCTGTCCTTGGGACATGCTTTGTTCAAATCTGTGAAGTCCACGCAAACACGCCAATTCCCCTTCTTCTTCTTTACAACTACGGTATTGGATAGCCAATCTGGGTAGTAAACTTCTCGTATTGCCTTGGCCTCCAATAAATGGTCCACCTCTTCAATAACAATGTGTACATGTTGTACGACCGCCCTTCTCTCCTTCTGAATCACTGGCTTGTGCTGTGGATCCAGATTTAGATGGTGGCAAATTACGTCTGCATCTACTCCGAGCAAATCCTCCGATACCCATGCAAATACGTCAACATGTTCTTTCAAGAACTCCACTAATTTGGCTTCCTCTTTTATTGGCAGTGTTTCCCCAATTAGAAAATACCTCTCAGGATCAACCTCATTGATCTGTACTTTCTTTAGGCCTTCTACCACTTTCTTGGCTGGGTTTCCTCCAACATCCTCGATAGTCAGCTGATCCGAAACCTCAACCGTATGAGCATGATGGGTCTTTGGGGCTTTCTTGATAATGGAGATTAAACACTATTGTGCTACCTTTTGATTACTCCTGATCTTATCAACCCCATTGGATCCTTGAACTTTACCATCTGGTGGTAGGTAGAGGACACTGCCCTCATCTTGTGTAACCACGTTTTTCCTATAATCACAATATAGGTGGACGGTACGTCCACTACCAAGAAATCAATTTGTAATACTACTGACCCTGCCCAAACAGGCAATATTACCTTCCCCAAGGGCCATATTGCTCCTGCGTTGAACCCGACCAAAGGAGTTGTTGTCTGCACCAGATCCGTCTGGGTTAGTCCTAACTTCTTGAACGCATCATAGTATAACACCTCTGTGCAACTTCCTGAGTCCACCAGGATCCTCTCAATGTCATACTCCCCAATTCGTAGGGTTATGAGCAAAGCATCATTGTGTGGCACCTGGACTACTCCCTGGTCCTCATCCGTAAAGACTATGCCTTCGTCGCATATGTCGCTTTCTCACCCTCTCTTGTTTCCCAACCGCATAACATGCTGGTCGTGTTTAACTTGCCTCTAGAGCAGCCTCACCTCATTTCTTGTATAAGGTGTGGCCAGTCCGTGTATCATATGGATCACTCCCTTTGGAATAAGTTCATAATCCATCTCCATTGCTTTCCCATTATCTTTGGGTTCCTCCTGGATAAACTCTTTGAGGTAACCTCGAGAGACTAGATCGTCGAGGTGCCTCTTAAACATCTCACAGTCCTCGGTCATATGGCCCCAATCCTTGTGCTAGCTGCAGTGTTGACTCGTAACTCGCTTTGCGTCTTTATCTCCCTCCAGTCTTGGGGGCCACTTGAAATAGGGCCGATTCTTTATCCGATAAAGAATCCTATAGATGGGTTCTTTCCAGACCGTAGTTATTGAAAAGAAAGACCTGGGGTCAGGTGCTTGTCTTTCCTTGTACGACTCTTTCTTAGCCTGCCCATACTCTTTCCTTTCTCGGTAGGTCTTGGGCTCTGGTTTATCTACTTTCTTTGCAGGCCCCTTCGGTTATTCGGCAATGACCTTGCCGTCCTCTCGGAGTATGTCATCCTCCATCATGGCATGTTGTTCAATCCGCTCCATCAACTTTGCCATTGTCTCTACCGGATTCATGTTCAATGACCGGCGCAGTTCCCCCGAATAGGCAGCCCAATTTTGAAAGTAGCTATGGCATATTCTTCGCTACAACTTTCAATCTCATTGAAAGTTTCCCAATATTTCTTCGCATAGTCTCTGATCGACTCACTTTCTCCCTGCTTCATTGTGGAGAGGCTTTCAAACGTCTTTGGGGCTCTCCTACTTGTTAAGAACCGAGCAGTGAATTCCTCGGCTAACTGCCTCCATCCTCGTATGGAACGCGGTCCTAGTTTATGGAATGAAGATAGGGCTACCTTCCCTAGACTCGACGAGAACATCTTACACATAATGGCATCGTCCCCATCGTGCATGAACATAGCCTGTTGGTAATGTTGTATGTGAGGCACGGGTTCCGCATTTGTCTCGTAAAGAACGAACGCACTGTGCTTCACTCTGCTCGGCAGCCGAGCTTCTTGCAGCTTTCTAGCAAATGGGGATGCTGCTATGTTACTTAAAGCTTTCTGTGTTGCTTCTCGTGCAGTCATGGTCCCGTCCTCACGCTTTTTAGTTTTGTGAACCTCTGTCTTATTCCAATCGGTAGCAGGTCTCTCGTACCTGTCCCTATGGTGCTTCCTTGTCCCCTCTTCTTCGGGGGTGGGGCTTCGGCTCCTGCTTCTCCTTTTTCATGAAGAAGCCCTTCGTCGCTCTGGACTTCTGCTTAGACTTCTGCTTCTTCTTTTTCAGGAAGAAGCTCTTCTCTGCCATGGAGTACAACTCCTACTCCTTCTCCTTCGTGAAGGAGCCTTCTTGTACTCCACCATGGCATATCTGTCTCCCCTGGAATTTCTTCGTGAAAGTCCAGAGTCCTCAGGATGCTCTCGAATCTGGTCCAGCTCTCGTATCTCGTGTTCTCGTTTCTTGATCAAACGAGAAAACTCCTCGATTTCCTGCCTCTTCTTATCGAGGATGTCTTCATTGTTGTGCACGCTCTTTGAGTGTGCAACTGAATCTTCTCCACGGTGAGATTTTCTCCTTCGTGTAGACCCTGTGGCTGTCCTGCCCTCCTTATGCTTGGAGCCATCAAGGACGGTCAGGGGGTTGCCTTTGCTTGTCGTCTTCTCACCTTGTCCTGCTCCGGGTTTTCTCGGAGCATCTGGCGGGGATTTATCTCCTCCTCCACCTAGTAGGTTCTTTGGATCGAGGGGTGTTTTTGGATCTCCTTCCACCATGGTCATTTTTCAAAGAGAACTCTTTCATTTCCCACAGACGACGCCAATTGTAAGTGGGAAAAATCAGATTATGATTGTAGCAGCACTGAGAACACAACGGCTCCTTGTGCTGCCTGATTGGAACCCTAATGCCGTCGTCGGAACTCTAATCTACGAAACAAACAAGGGGTGAGCGCACCTTCGCCTGTCGTGGCAAAGGCCCTCTGATGCCTAAGTTAGTATCACGTACTCAAGAGAAACCCTAATTATTTGTAGGAAAGTAATAGTGCAACGTATTGCGTACCTTTTGCCTCTGGGCTAACCTTTGTTTATATAGGCATACATTTGCTTGCTTTCCAAGCACCCTTGTTGCCCTAGGTTCCCTGTAACGCCCCTAATTTTGGGTATGTTAAATAGACATTTTTCATTGAAAATCTAAATAGAGTCTGGCTCATTATTATATCATAATTCTCACAAGAGTACTTTTATTCAACAAAGAAGGGAAACTAGGGTTCCTATCTACAGCTCCATCTGCTCTTCCATCCTAGCCAGCTCCGAAAGCCTCCAAGGTGTACAGCTCTCCCTGGTCATCTACAAAGTCTGACACATTATTCCAGCGTCGCCACCAATATAATATGTCAGGGTCACCAAAGGTAACACTATGAGCTACGAAAGCTCAGCAGAACAATC
>JAOTQK010073860.1:0-10335 GCA_025642025.1 Rhododendron ferrugineum | reverse complement strand
ATATCTTATGTTCTCCTTCGGTAAACCTCAATGGCTTGTGAAGATGGTTGAAGGTGTAGGAAACAGAAACGAAAAGATGCTGAAAAGAAATTAGCAAGATGCAAACGGTATTGTATGGTAAGTTGTTTTATTTTTATTAACGTTTATTGCAAAGCATTGATTTCCTCAATTAGTTTCGTGCATTCCAATAGTTATGTATATCTGCTTGCTTTCGTTTTAAGTTTTTCTGTTTAAAGAATTCGAAATTTGCAGATATGGTGGAAGAGGCATGAATCTCTTGCACTATAATCTCCAACGAAGAGTACTGAAACTCAAGTGTATGACCAATCAGTTCGTTGTGGCTGAGATTTAAGTACTTGAGTCCGGGTAATTGGAAGATCCAAGATGGGATTGTACCGTTGATCAAGTTTTGGCTTATGTCCAAATCCGTTAGTTTTGGAGGTACAATTACTTGTGAAGGAAGAGGACCGGTGAGACGATTGTTTGCAACATCCAAGAACTGAAACTCTGGCAAGTTTGCATCCCATGAAAAGAAGGGACCTGTGAAATTATTATCCGAAAGGCTTAAGATCCTGAGATTTTCAAGGTTCGAAATTGAAGATGGGAGGGAACCACAGAAATTGTTGTACGAGAGGTCCAAATAAGTGATTTGTGTAAGGTTTGAAATTGAAGATGGGAGGATACCATTGAAATTGTTGAATGAGAGGTCCACATAAGTGATTTGTGGAAGGCTCCAAAGAGAAGTAGGAATGGATCCGTGGAATTTGCAATTATTGACCAGCAATTGCTCCAAAGACTTCATATTAGCAGTTGAGTCCGGCAATATTCCAGAAAAACCTGTGCTTAACAGAACTAAGTTCTGGAGCGAATAGGTTGAATTGATGAAATCGGGTATATGACCCTTGAGACCCTCGTCATCCCATATTTCCAAGTTCTGTAGATGTGGTAAGTGGAATATTCCGCTAGGGAATTATCCATGTAAACCAGATTGTCCGAGACCGAGACTTCTTACAGAAGTCAAATTGAGGAAGGATTTTGGAACCACCGAAGAAGAAATATTTACTAAGTAAAGATCGAGATCTCTTAACTTGGATAAATTTTGAATGAGTAACTGGAATCCGCCCTCTTCCAATCTCAAACCATAATTTGTAGAGAGATCAAGCGACACCAGTTTGTTTAGGAAGGAGAATTCTAATGGGATGTTACCTGAAAAAATAGACCAAGAGAGGTTGAGGTGCTTCAATTCGGTGAACCGAGTGAATTCAAGATGGGAGACATGGAAAAGTCATTATGATCGAGGTTGAGCTTTCGAAGGTGGGGAAAGGAAAGGAAGAGGCTGCTATTAGGATGGATGGTGCCTTGAAGCCAGCTGCAGCTAAGGTCAAGTCCAATTACTTGACCCGTCTCCCTGTCACACTTGACTCCATCCCATGAACAACAATCAGAACCCTTTTTCCAAGACTCCATCTTTGGAAAAGAAGTGATTCCAAAATCATCACATTCTTGAGAAGCAGATTTATTGAAGGAAATTTTTTGTTTAAACTGCAACAGCGCAGAGGTCTGTTCTTGAGTGCAGAGTTGGGCTTGCAAACAAGTGAGTTGGCAAAGGAAGAGAAAGAAGAAGAAGAAGAGGTTAAATGGTTGATTGTAGGAAAGCCATACTTGTTGAAGCCCCATCTTTCCTCTTGAACACAGAAAAACGACAGGTTTTCCAATTGAGGAGAAGTACTCGAAATGTTTTACATGGCTTCTTTATTCGATGCTTAATGATTACTGGGATGGTATTCCATCGGTTACTAGATAATACTCCAACTTTTTTCGTATTTTCAGCAGAAAATAATGGTCTCAACTGCTAACATTGAGGCATATATGCCTAGTTTGGCATAATAATTAAGCCAAACGGTTATTTTTTTTGTCTTTATTTAAATTTTTTCCGTATGTGCTAATTTTTCGTTGAATTTTTGAGGAATATTGTTGCTTTATCATGATGAGAGGAATCTAAAAAGTAAAAAATTGCCATCGAAATAATTTTTTTTAGAATAAAGACAAAAATAAGCCAATAAGCTAATTTTTTTTTGTCTTTATTCAAAAAAATTAGATTTCGATCTTAATTTTTTACTTTTTAGATTTCTCTCGTCATGACGATGGAAGAATTCTCAAAAAATTGACGAAAAATGAAATCTGAAATCTTAAGTAGCCAAGTAGTCAAGTCATTTTTAGGTACACAATACGGGCATGGTAAAACATGCGCACGGCACGGCACACGCACAACGTGAGCACGGATACATCATTTCTGTTTATGCATAAATCATATTGATTCATTAAATCTGATTACACAAAAATGAAAATTGTTCTTTTCTAGAGTCAACTAAGTAACTTGGATAGCTTTGAATGATCGATTCTTTTACTTCTTCATCATCACAAACATGGGCGGACACTAGGGGTATCAGAGGTTGCCCACACCTTGCACAAGTCCAAATACTCTCACTAATTATACTAATTTTGTAGGTTATTTTGGAAAAGTTGTACAGGATTCATAAATGACAGTTGCCTTTATGCAAGGAATTGTACGTACATGGTTTGACCCATATCATATATTAACCTATAGCTTATTTTTCTGTTTTCCGTCTTTTCACACATGTGTGAAACGCACTTGCCGCAGTCAAGCGAAAGAATAAAAATTGAAAATGTATCCAATTACTTGCCTCGAGGTATCCGTCCCTTCAGTTGATTATACGAAAGGTTTAGCCAGGGTGCAAGAGATGTCAAACGTGTGACCTGTTGAGGGATCTCCCTTGTGAGATTGTTTCATGAGAGGTCTAACAACTAGAGCTTTGTCAAATTTCTTAATAGCAACGGTATATGACCTGTAAGGCTGTCGTAAGATAAGTTCCGTCCAAGATGATATTGTCAAATTCCAGTGTTGAAGAACTGAATACCCAAGAAGAAATTGTACGTACCACTGATGAAGTTATGGCCTTGTGACCGAACAAGACTTGAGAGACTATTATTTGATGAATCTAAGATAAGAAGATTTGTTAGGTTTACTCCTAACACGACGGATCCTGTGAAGTTAATTATGTGAAAGAATAAAACTAAACAGAATTTTTCAGTTTTGACAATGATGATGGGAGTAAACCACGAAATTTATTGTCTGCGAGTCATACCCAAGTGAGACATAGGAATGGATCCCTGGAATTCACAATGAGAGGAAGACAACACCTTCAAGGACTTCATATTCCCGATTCAGTCAGGAAGTTTTCCAGAAAATGCTTTGGCTCCTTTGTAAGTTATTTTGGCACCTCCCCTTTCCCGATCGAATTTCGATGATCCGAGTCGCTCAATGTGATTAGAACATGATTTTAAGGGTATCCACGAGAAATCAACAAAAAAAATGACCGGAAATGGCTTGATTTGAGTAGTTTTTTTATTGAGCTGTTCAATAAAAATCTGTTCAGATGAAGCCCTTCCCAGTTATTTATTTTACTGATTTCTTGTGGATACCATTAAAATCACATTCTGATCATATTGAGCGGCTCGGATCATCTAAATTCAATCAAGACGCTATTTAACGGAGCCTTTAACAAAATCCATTAGTCATTCGGACGGAAGGGGGCGTTTTGATTAACGGAAGATAACGTTGGGAGTAAAATTGATTTTTTTAAAAGGTTGGGAGTCTAATTAAAATTTAGAGTAAGGGTTGGGGGGTATTTTGAAATTTTCCCTCCTCTTTTAGAAGACTTGAGTTTAGTTTTTTTCGTCCTACAAGCAATTGGATGGCACACCATGCCCATTATATTTTTTATCTTGACGTATGGAAGGATGTGACACCTAAGGGCTAAGAGTAAAAGCTTCTCACGTTGCTGTACTCCATCAGTTATGCCTGGCATTTCCATGAATGCCTAATGATTATTGGGTATGGTATTTTATCGGGAAAAAAATTAGGTTACAAAAATTTTAGAAACCAAAAGAATGCATAGTTATCACTAAAAAATGCGTAATTAACAAAAAAAAAAAAATCGTGAGTATTTTAAATGCTAAGTCTTGGTCATTGGATGATTCTGCCAATTATCTTGGTCATTGGATGGTTGTGCCAATTGTCTTGGTCGATGTCGATGATAAGCCCTTCATATATATTCCAATGACTTGGGGCATGCAAGACTTTGATCCATTCCAAAGACTCCAAACATACTTTATTTGAATAGTCTTTTCTGCCTTTTTCTTTTTTGTCCTCTTAGCCTAATGAAAGTGTAAGAGATCACTTTGCCCATCTATTTTTGTCCCCATTTGTTTGTTGTTTTTGTCCCAAATATACCATGTAATTGCTAGGACTAAAGCTGTCATGCATCGTTTTCAAAATGTATTTAGTCTTTGGGACCAATTATAAGGAAAAATACATTTTACAATTGTACTATCTACAACCTCTTAATTTAGTTAATCTAATCTAATCAGCGACTAGCCTAGTGAGACACAACGATATTTCATCAAAGAATTCTACCAAATTCTCACCTAGGGAAATGTTGAAAAGTCCAACCTACCGTGGACACTTATTAAACCCCATTTTGTAGACCGGTCTTGTGAACAACCCTGATAGGTAGTGGGTCTAGTAGGCTAGTGGCAATTAATAGTTGGTAGTGAGAAATGTTTTTTTGACTTAAATGAGAACTCCGTTTATTCGGCCCAAAGTATAGCCTAGCACGATACGATGTAGAAACTTCAATAGCCAAGTTGGGCTGTCATTTTGGAGAATGCAACACATGCATGGAAAAGCACGAGCACGACACATGCATAACACGAGTAGGGATATATAATTTATATTTAACTATAAATCAGACTGATCCATTAAACTTGATTACACAAAAATGAGATTTGATCTTTTATAATCAAACGAGTAACTTGGATATCGATTCTTTTACATATTTTACGAGTAAATTTAATGTATTTCTTAATCAACAGTATGACAATTTTGACAAATATGATGAATTCGGGATCCTCACATGATAATTTTGTGAAAATACTAATGACAATTTTGAATAACATGATAAATTTCATATAGTGAACATTTCGGAAAATAAGGTAAATTTGTTACCCACGAACATTCGTAAGCACGATAAATTTTAAAACTAGAATATCCCGAACATAACAAATAGGTTTTAAACATGATAAATAGCTTAAAATTTCATATATTATCATGAAATATTTCTGCAATTTTTTCATGAAAACTAAAGCACAAAAATCACAAACCCATCAGATTACATCATCCACACCACGAGCTAATGGAAAAAGAAATCTGAGCTTTCAACAAGCATTCTCGAACTGATCCACTACTCTTCTTCACTGTCATCAAAATGTAAGAATTCCAACGGCACCAGTCACTACCATGTCGTAGTTATCCTGCAAAGACACACCACTGTCACGGCCCGATACTCTACTCGAATCCAACACAGAAATCCGAGTACTGAGTATAATCACAATATAACATGAACTGGAGACCAATTAAAGGAAAATATTCCTTCGGGCTACTAAAAATAATTAAAGGAAAAATATTCCGAAGAAAAAAACAAAGTTTGATTGCATAAGTAGGAAAATTTATTAATTGTAAAGAAAGCAAGTAGTTATGGACTGAATCACACCCTAAGAGTGAAGCTTCTTACTTTGCTGTGCTGTCTTTATTCCCATCTCCCATTACAACCAAAGTTTTTCCTCATCAAGATTATTTTTGGTACAAATATTTTGGCAACCAAAACAATGCGCAGGTAACCTCCCAGCAATGGGTAAATTTGTAACATCCAAAAAATGGGGTAACCAACAAGAAAAATACGTAACTATTTTGAGGTTTATCGTACCCCTTACTCGTAACTTCGCCAAGAAATGCTTTGGGTCATTAGGGAGTTGTTTAGGGGGGACATAATGCTTGAAGCATCGTCTATTAAGCAATGAGTTCAATTTTGTTAGTCTTACAAGCAATTCGGTAGCAATTCACCACACCAATTACAAAAAAAATGTGCCCGTATGTTTCATTTTGGATATTGATGTATGTGACACCTAACCTTCTTATGGCCTTCCCGTTAGCTGATATTTTTTCGAGCTACTAAAACACTGCGTTTGATGTCAAAAGAAAAGGAAAGGGAAAAAAATTTCCAAAAACAAAACTATAGTACGTACGTGCTGAATTGAAGACCTATTGGAGTTATGGGTTCCACGGAGTTAAATGCTAAGTCTTGGTATTTGGATAGTTCTGCCAATTTGTCTTGGTTGATGTTGATGATAAGCCCTTCATATTCAAAATGAAGGGCATGCGTGACTTTGATCCAAAGACTCTAGACATACTTCTTGGTGTAGTAGTCTTTTCTGCCTTTTTTCTTTTTTGTCCTCCTAGCTAGCTCGCCTAATGTAAGTGTACGAGATCACTTAGCTTGTCTATTTTTTTGTCCCCAGTTATTTTTGGGCCTAAACCTATTGTTGGATGGTTCTGCCAAATTGTCTTGGTCAATGATAAGCCCTTCATATTCAAATGACTTGGGGCATGCAAGACTTTAATCCAAAATATGTCCAAATGATACTTTCTTTTTAGTCCTTCCTTGCATTTTCTTTGAAAAAATCAGCTCAGTTGAATATGCGTAACGTAAGTATACGAGATCACTTTGCCCGTCCATTTTTGTCCCTAGTTATTTGTTTCATCCCATATATACAAACTAATGGCGGGGCCTAAAACATTATGCATCGTTTTCCAAATGTATTTATAGTCTTTGGGACTAATTACAAACCAAAAATACACTTATAAGTGTATATCTACTTTATAATTAACCTCTTAATTTAGTTATTCATTGGATTAGTAAATGAAAAGTATCTTACACATGCATTTAATTGTCTGACCCGAGCAAACAAAAGTCCTATAAGATTGTAAGAATTAAAAAAAAAAAAATTCAAATGACTTTTTGGGCATGCAAGAGTACTTTTGATCCAAAATATCTCCAAACAGACTTTCTTGGAGTATTTTTTGTCAGGAGAGTGAGGCATCAGGCAAGTGGAATATTAATCATTAATCCCTCCGCTTTATGCATGATTTCATAAATTTTTATATAAGTCATAAAATGAGATGGCCGGAGGCCCGGAGCTATCAAAACGGGTGAGCTGCACGAGCCACCTCAAATTTCTTTTCTTTTTTGGAAAAAACCATTTTAGAGTCGGCTCACATACGAGAGAACAATCATTTTTGAGCTATAAAGATTGTCAAAACTAGGCTTCAGAACAAGATATGGAAGATGATGTACTCTTGAACACTTCGCTTTTGTACATTATAAGGGGAATTTCTTTTAAATTTTGGTTTAAAGTCAATCATGTAGTTTAAATCCATTTTGATTTATGTTTTTTCTTTTCATCAATTTTTCCTTCTATGTTAACGGGTAATTAACCTCAAAACATATGCATTCTTTATGGGTATTATGGATGATTAACCTTATAACATATGTATGTTTTTTTGTATCAAATATAGAAATTTTGTTATTAAAAAAAAAACCACTCCAGTTTCCAAGCCTCATGCCAAACAAGGCAAAAGTGGAATGTTTTAGGTCCGAGTGGAGGGCGCTGGAGGAGTGGGGGGCTGTGGGTAGGACGGGATTAGGGTGGAGAAAGGGGGGTAGCGTGTTTTAGTTGTAGGGGAGCAATGTGGGATTTAATCTCAGTCCTTGAAATGGAGGGCTGAGATGGAATGTTTCTTTAGGGGTTTTTTTTAAAGCTTCCCGGAACCGCCCCGTATAACATATGTATATTTTTTTTGTATCAAATATAGAAATTTTGTTATTAGCGGTTGATTTCTTCTGATTTTGCCACATCGCAATTCAAATCCTGGCTTCGTCTCTACTCCACAAGACTCCTTTGGGCATTTGTTGAGTTTTCGTAGCCAAGTGTTGGACACAACAAAGGAAGAATAACCATAAGATACCTAAGCAAAAGTTTGTCGAATCACGATGTATAAATGCACACATAAGCAGAACACCACACGTGAACCCACGCGACACTTGTTAAAACTTGAAATGTTGTCATCTTAGTGTACTCTAGCTACTCCAAGCAAAGCATAAATATATTTTATAAAAAACAAAATTCAGATAGCTTTGTTCCAGTCTTTCTGAACATTTAAGTTTGAGGAAATACGATTCGATAGTTCAACCATCTATGTTCGATCCCTACAGCATACCCAGGCTGGGCCCTAGCCATAGGCCCGCCAGTGCCTTGGTGTTAAAAAGTAATGCCTTGTTGTAATTTTGTATTTGGGCTAAATATTTATGTTAGTGGGCTACAAAATGTAATTTGTATGTGGGCCTTGAAATATTTTATGTTGGGCCTCTTATATGTTTGTGTATTATTTAGTCAGGCCCAAAGTTGTGTATATATAAGTCAATGTAAGAAGTCTCTAGACGAGATGAATGAATGAAAAAAACTGTGAAGCTTCCCCTGGTATTCCCCTGTTCCAGTTTCGTGCGTGTGTTCTCCCCGACAACTCTCGCCGTTTGTTTGCTTGTTTCGGTTCTAATTTCTCCACTAATTAATCAAGAGGCAAGGCTAATCTCAGCCAACACTTGGGGCCCTATTTTTTCCCTCCGGAAAAGGGACTCCATTTGAATCTGAGTTGCATATATTGTTTGAATCCATTTATTTCGAAACGACATATTGATTACAAAAGTAGGAAAATTTGTAAAGAAAGCCAATTAGTTATTTATGTACTAAATCACACCCTAAGAGTGAAGCATGTCTCCGGGCATTGCTTTTCAACCTCTTTCCATTTTTGTTTCCTACACCTTCAACCATCTTCACAAGCCATTGAGGTTTACCAAACGAGAACATAAGGTAGCCCATGACAAGTCCAACTACCAGTCCAAATCCATACCCTGGCAATATGACTTCCCAACTAAATCCACTCACAGGCTCTGAATCTTCTTCTTCAATTGTTGACGGTGGTGGCTGTGCTGCTTTAGGATCGCCACATGTATTTGACAATCATGGTCCGCATAACGCTTGTTGATAGAATCATTCGAAAATTTATCGAATTGTTTCCTTCGAGGTATAGGCCTCATTAGGCGATTCTGCTAAAGGTTAAAAGTTCCGAGAGATTAAATTTGTGAGTTGTGGAGGGATCTCCCTAGTGAGCTGGCTTCGTCATATTCCCAAGCGACTTTGGTATAGGACCTGTAAGGTTGTTGTGTGATAAGTTGAGTCCTCAAATCGAATTTAGCCCACCGATAATCCCAGGAATCTCACCCTCTAACTTGTTGCTTGACAGATCAATGGCTGCGAAAATCGTAAGGATTTGTTCTATTTCCATGGTCGATCCTTTGATTACTATACTCAATGAATCATAATAAACGGCAAATAATTATATAATCTCTATGCAAGAGAGAGAAAGATAAAGAGAAAGCCATTGCTACTCGTTCGACAATTGCCGACGTCACACAAAATCGAGTCGCCTGGAGTTTTCTTGTTCGACTGCACTAGTTTGATGGTACAAATCTGAGTCAATTCGGTTGAAAGAGAGGGGCTACTGCGCAAGGGAAATTTTTGAAGTGATAGCTTGTACGTCACAAAGTCTACAAACCCAGGCAAATTAAAGTGGTGAGAATGGAAGAGTCCAATTCCTTGTTGAAAATATAAAAAATAAATAAAAAATTCAAAGTGGGGGACCTAGCCCCACCCAATTTTTTGGTGCCGGGTGGATATATCCCACGTGGTACCCGCTTGACACATTCGGACCGTCCAATACACTTTTGGATGGCTCGGATTGAAACTCTCTCTCTCTCCTTTCACCCCAACACTTTCTCTCTCTTTTTTTTCTCTCCAAATTCGAGCCGTACAAAAACGCAATGGACGGCTTGGATGCGCCGAGCGGACACCCCGTAGTTCTCACCTGGCACTGGAAAGTTTTCCAATCCCTATGTAGCTCCGCCGATACTCTAGCTACTCGAAGCAATGCATAAATGTATTTTGTAAACGAAAAATTTAGATATTTTGTTCCAATTTTTCTCAACACTAGTAAATGTGCACGTGCTTTGCACGTGGAGCAGTCAAAGGGGAATTTATTTTTATTAGCTTTAAATTCTGATAATTGTGACGAAGTTGTTCTAAGATATTTACTTAAAAGTGTCAATTTGAACTCAAGAAACCTACTGGTATGGCTTCCATTCCAACATGGTACCATCTAAAATTTTTCGTGTTGTCTTCATAACTATAATCACCGTACAAATATGTCATTCATAACTAAATGTTAACAATTCAAAAGCCAAAAACAAATTTGAGTAATTATTCTTCTTGCCATAACAGGGAAAATATTTCATACCTAAG
>JAOTQK010073853.1:0-10335 GCA_025642025.1 Rhododendron ferrugineum | reverse complement strand
AGAACAGAGAAGTAACACAATGTGGTATACCTTTCTTTTGAGGTTGACAATGGGTTAGAGCTTGAGTTTGAGGCTTTAAAGGGTGGATGATGGATGAGATGGATGTATGATATAGGTGAGAGTGTTCTTTGCTTACTCTTTCAATAAATGCAAGAGAAATGAGCAAGGAGTAATAAAAAAATGAAGGAGGAAGAAGTAATGGCTTCTTAATGGTGTAACCCCTTGCAAATGAATGCAAAAGGGGTATTTATGGAGGGAAGAGACTGAGATCAGTTTGGTCCCAAGGGGTTGTTTGGTTGGTTAGGCCAAGGAGGGAGCCTCCCATGCATTAAATGCATGAGACTTGGCTTGAAAGGTGATGTAGGAGAGCAGGGAACAATCCTGGACGAATGCAATTATCAGGGGACTGTAGCCTACGTCAGGGTGCCCCAAAAGTCCCGCGCAATCGGCTGAATAATGTTGATTTGGCTGGGTTTGACTGGCGTGCGCCACAAGTCGACATGCGTGCGCCAGTGGAAGCTAGTTCAATGGCTGATGATTGACACGTGGCAGATTACCAGCGCACGCCAGTTCACTACCAGCGCATACCAGCAGGGTTTTGTTGAGGCTATTTGGTTCTGGCTCGGAGGGTTTGAAAAGGGTTCGAAAAGAGTTTGGATGAGGTTCGGGACGCTCAAAGCTCAAACACACTGACAACCTCGGGATGTTCTTGACCTTAATCATCATCAGGGAATCAAAGACTGTAGGTAAACTAATCTGGACAGTCCATAATAGGGTGTCTACAAGAAGAAGCTCCAAAGCCCTCAAGTCAATATTCACAAATCCGTCATCTTTTTCACCTAAATTTGAGAAGATTAAGCAATTCAACTTGAGAAGAAGCTTCAAAGCCCTCAAGTCAATGTCCGTCAAATTTGCCATCATCTTCACAAATACCGCAGAAGATATCGTCGTTCAAATTGAGATCAAGATGTCAAGCCTTCGTTTCAACAACCAAAGAGAAGAATCAGAGGATTAATTTTCTTTGAAAATTGCATCAGAGATTGTAACCCTAAATTTCTCAAATTAATAAAATTGACTTTATTCAGCATTTTTCCCGTCTTTTTCGTAGACTCAAATTTTGTGTGATATAGATTTTGACACGCCCAGTGGGACAATCTCTGCCTCTCATCTCATCTCTTTCCAAATGAAATTTGAAGGTGACACATATTATCAAATATGTTTGGAGGAAATAAGAGTGCACCTTCCATGACGCCACGCAAATCAAGCCTCTTCTCAAGCATGTGGGGGGGCAAAAGAAGTTGACACCAATAAGGGCGAGCAAGTGTTCCTACAATCGTCCATCTTTCGAAGGTTGACAAAAAGCGAGAAATATGCACCTTCCCCTCGTTGTGAAGATCTGCACTTTGATTCTCTAGACCGCACTGATGACGAAGTCATGATGGTGCAATCGTCTACTCTTAAGGAACAACTTGCGGCGTTGACCAAGACTCTTGAGAAGCTTGTGAAGTACAATCAACGACAATAAGCTTAACTTAAAGTGCTTTCAGATAAGGTGGATCAAGTGGGAATGTCAAGGTGTGATGAGAAGGAGTCGTTTGAATCTATGACCGAAGTAGCTCTACACATCGTCCTCAAAACTTCGCTTGAACCTATTCAGCAAGTCGTTCTCAAAACCTCGCACAAAGCTATGCCAGAAGATATTTTCGTAGTCTCGCGTGAAGGTGTTTCACACAAAGTACTCAAAGTCTCAACAAACCCAGAGACTTCAAGTAAAAAGATTCAAATCTCCGTTGATGGATCAATCCCTGTTGATTAATTAAAGTTATTCATCATGGGGGCAATTGTTTAAAAAGATGCAAGGAAATCTCAAACTTTTTGATTATACACGAAGCCGTACACGTGGAGGATCGAATAATTAAAGATGCTAGAAAATGATCAACCTCTGAAATTCCAACAATTTGATGGCAAAGGAGACCCCAAACAGCATCTTGCGCACTTTGTGGAGACATGTAGTAGTGCTGGAACGGATGGAGATCTGCTCATCAAACAATTTGTACGGTCATTGAAAGATTATGCTTTTGACTGGTACATAGACCTGGAGTCAAATTCCATAGACAGTTGGGACCAATTGCAGCGGGATTTCATCAATAGGTTTTTCAACAAATGGCGCATTGTCAGCATGACTGAACTTAGCAACACTCGTCAACATGAAGGTGAGTCAGTCATTGACTATATCAATAGATGGAGAAGCTTGAGCCTCAATTGCAAAGATCGCATGTCAGAAGCCTTAGCCATTGAGATGTGCACCAAAGGGATGTGTTGGAGCCTCCAATACATTTTGCAAGGCATAAAGCCAAAGAATTTTGAAGAGTTGGCCACACGAGCTCATGACATGGAGCTTGCAGTCTCAATTTCGAAAAAGGAAGACGACGTTGTTCCAGAGCGGCAAGATGAGTGGCACCAAGAAAATACTTCTTTAAGTGAATTGAAAGCAAGTGGAGAGCCTTCATCCCAAGAGTTTGATTCTTCTGTTGGTTCACCCAATTCGGAGTGCATCGATGAGAAGGACGAAGAGGAAGCAACAACATATGCGATCACGACGATCTTTGAGCCTCCTAACCTAATAACTCCACCAAGTCAACAAGTTCTTCAAAGTACATCAAATTCAAAAATGCTCCTGGATACGAGCCTAAACTATCTTCCATCTTCGCAAGTTTGAAGATTCTGCAACCCTCCATGACGCTTGAGCCTAAACTGCATTTTACTCTTGGCCCGCATGAATTTAAATTGTGGATGGCAAACCAAAAAAACAAAAACAAAATACGTTTGACTTGATCCCATTTCGGGTACGTAGGCAGCTTGAATTTCGAGCTCATTCATCCAAAGAAAATCCATTTTGAACTACGTTTGGCTTGAACCCATTTGGGGTACGTAGGCAGCTTGGAATTTCAATTCAAAGCACAGTCATAACAAAAAAAAAATGTGTTTACTTCATCAAGGGATAAGTAGACTAAATGTTGAATTTTATTCATCAAACCAAATCAAAGAAAGCAGGAAGCATATGGTGGATCGTGTGGACGGATTGTTCATTTGACTTCTCAAAAGAACTGGTATATCCTTAGTCTCATAATTCAAATCGAGACTCCATGCTCTCCCACACATCTTCTATGCTTAAAGCGTAGACCTAAGGCGCTCCAAGCGTTTGCCATATCAAAGTGTCCCCTCAAGCTTCATAGGGGATGGCAGGAGGAAGATGTTTTTTGCCTTGGCTTGCTTTGGCATGTACTCTCCAGCTTCGTTGGTGATGGCTGAAAGTCGCTCTCTTGCCTTCGGTTGCTTCTGCTAAATCCCTCTGACTCCATGGGTGATGACAGAAGATAGAGTCACTCATTTGCATGCCTTGGTGTGCTCCTATTGTGATCCCTCCAACTTCATGGATGATTGCAAAAGAAGAAAGAGCCGCTCCCTCGCCCAGCTTTTATTGTGGTCACTCCAACTTCATGGATGATTGTGGAAGGTAGGGTAGCTCACTTGCCATGGCCTGCTTTTGTATGAATCCTTCAAGCTCCAAGGATGATGGTGGAAGGCAGTGGATTCAACATGGTGGCATGCTTCAAGGACCATCCTGGCATGACAGAACCTTCTAAGCAAGGCATTGGCTTCAACATGGTGGAAAGCTTCAAGGACCACCCTAGCATGCTTCTTAGCAAGACATTGGCTTTAAAATCGTGGCGTGCTTCAAGGACCATCCTAGCATGGCAGAACCTTCATAGCAAGGTATTGGCTTCAATGTCGTGGCAAGCTTTAAGAACCTTCGTAGCATGGCATTGACTGGCTTGTACCTTTTGGAAAACTTCGAGGATGTCCCTAGCATGCTCGAAGAAACAGCAGCGGCGGAGCCTCAAAGCTTGAAGAAAAGAAGTAGCAAAGCCTAAAAGCTCGAAGTAGAACGGAGCCTTTAGCTCGAAGAAACTGCAGAGCCTTAAGCTCGAAGAAGCTGTGGAGCCCTAAGCTTGAAGAAAAAGCAGTAGCACGGAGCCTTAAAGGTCAAAGAAGGTGCGGAGCCTTGAGCTCGAAGAAATAAAAGCAGCGGAGCTTTTAAGTTCGAAGAGACAACTACGGAGCACTTCGCTCGAAGAAAAAGAAGTTGTGGAGCCATTAACTTGAAGAAATAGCAGTGGCGGAGCCTTAAAGCTCGAAGAAGCAGTGGCTACGGAGCTTAAAGCTCCAAGAAGCAACTGGAAAGCACCAAAATCTGCAAAAAGAAAATAGTGCACCTATACGGATCGAAAAGGCGTTAGTGGAAAACAAGAGACAAGAAAACGAAACATATTTTTGTCAAAAGGATATTGTGCTCAAGATCCCCGGGCATAGCATGATACAAAGATTTAGAAGCACCAAAAGGCTCAAAACTAGAGACCCAAGTCACTCTTTGAGTGTCTACAAAAGAAGACACAATCCAAAAAATTTGGCAGCTGCAAATAGACAAAGAAGGAAAATTAGCCAATTGTCTTGGAAACAAATTGGTTAAACGCACAGTGTCAAGAAATTAATTAATGCCAAACAAATCTGTCTCATGGGTTGTCATGCGGCTACTGTACGCCAACAAATCAATTTGTTTTTGCAATGAAAAACAGTTGGTGTCTTGCGGGATTACGTCACGGCAATTCACGCTCGTTGTTACTCCTATAAAAATCCCTACACGAGTTGATGCTGATCAAAAAGAAAAAACAAAACTTCATTGATCCAACTCACCCAAAGAAAATTATTCGACCTATCAATAATTCTATTTTGGGTTCGGAGGCTTTGAAATTTAGTTTCTTACCAAGTCAGAGGAAGCAAAATTGATTTTGGCCATAAACTACAAGTCACAAAGTTGGGTCATAATATATTTACCAAAATTCTGTCCAAACGGAGAGCATGCCATGTTAAAGAAAAGCGTTCAATTGTTTGCCCATACATATAGTGGTTACCGCAACGAGTCAAAGAATGCAAGATTAATTTTTCTTTACATGCTTGGTACAGAAAATAAAAGGATTTACTCGGTATCATGAAAATCCTAATCGAGCAGTCGTTCAAGTCTCGGTTACAAAAGTCAGGGAAAGCCAAGTCATTTTGCAAAATATGGACGTCGCATCACAAGGCATGCAGCTGTTTGGTACCAAAATAAAGTATTCGGTGTCAAATAAATTCTGACCTAGTAGTCCGTCAAAACTCGATTCGCATGTTTTGACGCACAAAGCCTGAAGTCAAGAAACAACAAAATTAGTTGATGGATTGCCGCACAACAACGTCAAACGGTGTGCCACATGAGTTTTGCACTGGTATTTAAAGAGAAAAAGGAAAGGGTAGAAGAGGGCCACGTACCCTTGCCTAAGTAAAGACTGGGGCATATCTTTCTTTTCTCTCTCTGTCAAGAAGCAACAAAGGGGAAGTAAAAGAAGAAGACAAAAGGAGAAGACTTACAGTAGCATTCAAGGATTGCTTTCCAAGCTATTCAATTGTGAGGATTCGGTGGTATTGTTCCTCTCAATATATAGCGCAAGAAGACAAACTTCTCAAGGAAAAAGAATCTGTGTTGCTCTCCTAATTCATGAGTTCCCTAATTCCAATTGATTCCTCCCCCAATCAAAGCAAAGGAAGATAGGCGGTGAACAGCATGCCAAATGGGCCCCTAAATTTGTTACGTTTTGGATCAAGCATCTGTCATATATACGATTGCGAGACGAGTCCGGGCTTAGGTTAATTAGGGTATCAAACTTCAATTTGATAGGCTAAAATATTCCTTGATGGATCAAACCTTAACTTGCACATAAGTTGGCCGCAGTGCCGGCCCCGAAATTTGGGTTGTCTTAACCCAACCTCATGTTTTGTTGCCCACTTGCAATTAAGTCCTACAAAATAAAAAAATATACAAGTACCAAAAAAATCAAAATTACATTGTTATTTTAGTTTGAATAACATCAAAATGTAAACTCCAGTTATAGTGCTTTGTGATTAGCATGATCCGATTCAAAGAAAATAAATTTTCCTCACATTTTTTGAAGTAAAATTTTTAATTGACTTTTTTTTTAATCAAATGTAAGAACATATCACTTATACATTATTGTTGTGTTTGTTAAATCAAAAATTTTCAATAAAGTAATTTGATTTTCGTAATGTTGTGCATTGGAAGAAAAACAAAAGGGAAAATTTAAATAAATAAATAAATAACTTTAAAAGAGGCAGTAGAACAAAAGTAAGGGGGAGTGCGAGATTCGAACACGGTTCCACAGGACTTTAATAGGTTGCCCTCCCACAACACCAAGACAATTTGTGCTAATATAGGAAAAAAATTATATTTGTATGTAACTTAAATTTTTTTTTTTTGGGGTTGTCCAAGACCGAGGTCTTGCGGGACTTACCCCGCGACCCTAAAGTTGGGTTTATCAAATTTTGTCGCCTCTGAATATGACAAAATTCAATATGTGAATTGATAAATTTTAGCTCGGTCAATGAGTTGAAATTTTGAAAATCAAAATTGACATCAAATGTCAAGCAAAAATTATCGCCACATATACAAATTTTTAGCATCAAATCAAGTCAAGTCAACATTTCGAGACATACTCACTTCCGTACATGAGCAAGTCTCGAGGGGGCATTTGTAGGCATGTAAAAATTCTAGCCTATCACAAATTGTCATGTGTTGCTAGGGCATATAAATTGGCCAATCAAATGTCGCCAAGTGCCTGTATATAAGTCAAAGTCAAAGTTTCATTGACGGGCCAATTAAGTGATGCCAAGTATCCGTGGTCAAAAGTCAGAGACACGTAAATGGACCAATCAAATAGTGTCACGTGTCAAAATGACATAGTTATTATTTTATCAAGTCCGGCAAATCAAATTAGGCTACTTGATGAATAATAGTATATCTCTTTATATATAATTACCTTCTCTAAAATAAAAAGAAAGATAAGGTAATTATCAAATAATTATTACTCCTTTTAAATTCAATAAAGGAAATAATTGAAGAATCAATATGAAAGGTTAGGGTTGAAGTCTCCATCCCACATCCTTATAAATAGAGGTGCTCTCTCTCATATTTTTCCATCAACACATTCAAGCATCTAAACTCCAGAGCTCTGAAGATCAAAACCCTCAAGCCCTTCAGAAGTCTTCAAGTCTGCATCCAATAAGTAAGGTTCTTCAGATCAAAGCTTCAAAACTCCGAAAAATATTCAAGTCAAGTCCACATCAAACATGACGGTTCTTCATATCAAAGCTTCAAAGCCCTGAAGAACGCTCAAGTCAAATCAGGATCATTAGCATCCAAGCTCCAGAGGTCTGAAGATCAAAGCTTCCAAGCCCTTCAAAATTCTTCAAATCCACATCAAATAAGGCGGTTCTTCAAATCAAAGCTTCCAAAGCACTGGAGAACACTCAAGTCAAATCTCCATCATCAAATCCAAGCATTCAACCTCCAAAGCTCTGAAGAACAAAACCTCCAAGCTCTTCAAAATTCACATCCATGCATCACACGCAAGCTTCCGAAGTTCTGAAGATCAAAGTTGCAAAGGCCCTTCAGAATCTTTCAAGTCCACATCAGGCATTAGAGATGATAATCCATTGGGTTCTATTGCTTCAAAAATAAGAATTGTACAGCTTCCAGCCAATGTATGATCTTCAAGCACACCTACAAGTATCTACTTCTTTTGAAATGTTGTTCCTATTTTTTCCAATTTTCATCACTAACTTTTCCATGCGACAGGTGGATTTGGCTTAAAAACAGAAACTAATCTCATCTTCGGATTTCTATTGTGACATGGCATATTTAGTGTCACACTTCTCATTCACCACTTTGAATGCAACCAATGGTTAGTATGTTTCTCCAATAGGTCGGAGTATGTAGTTCTTTGATCATCATTGAATATAACCTGGTTTTTGTGTTTTTGTTTTTGTATTGGGAGATAACTATTTGGAAAAAGTAATAGGCATTTATCCATGTTAACCAATTGTGTAGTAGCTTTGTGATCGGTAATCTTGTATTGGATAAAGCGTTCTAACTTAGTTTGTTTGCATTTGTATCTCCTGGAAGCTCGAAGGCAGATAGTGATGCATCCTCAGTAAGCGATGCTAGTTCAAATAGTGAGCTAGAGGATGCTGATGTAGATGAGAAGTCTGAAATGACTTTGCTTGATTTATACTCCGGATGCAGAGCAATATCAATGGTCTTCCTCTTAGGGCTGTCATTTCTGGTGTTAAATTGGTCACTGTATGTCATAAAATGATTGAATATATTGTTTTTGTAGTCCATACTCCTTCATTCAAACTTGCAGACTAAATGTGTTTTTTTGTACTTGGGGTTATTAGAGGTGGGTCGTTGACTTAAATTTCGATGCCTGCAAAAATCTTTAGTTGAACCATCCGGAAATTGAGGTAGCATATTGGTCCATATTCTTTGATTTATGTATCGTTGCTTTCTTTTCTATGTCAATCATACAAGCGGTCCAAAAGGATTCTAGGTGAGGAATGAAAAAGCTGAAGATTTTCTATCTTTGCTGAGGGAGTGGGAAAAATTGTGTAAAGAATTTTGATTAGTGGATTCTGATATAGAGGTTTCAGATTCTGAAGAAAATAGCTTGGACTGTGATGAAGATGAAGATAATGATGATGAATCTTCAGTTTCTCCGGGAGAATATAAAGTAGAAAAGCTACTCTCTATTTGTTATGGTGACCCAAATGAAATCAAGAAGACTAGATTGTATTTTGAGGTATTTTCACCAAAAAGAATTGTGGAATGACCTTTGAATCTCAACCTCTGTGATTGTTTGCTTTCACAGAGGTAGAGATTTGATTCCTCTTTTCAACAAGGTAACCTTTACTCATGTGCCAAGACTCAAGAACCAATTCGCTGATGCTCTTGCAACATTGGCATCCATGGTTGAAATCCCAATCGGTGTGAAATTGAGGTCGATCATGATCGAGTAGAGAAATTCACCTGTGTACAAACATGTCATGGCCATTGACGAACCCGACGACGGCCTACCATGGTACCATGACATTTGCAACTTTGTTGAGAGGGGAGAGTACCTTGCCAAAGCAAGTAAGAAGGATCGAATCGCTCTCCAAAGGCTTGCGGCTCAGTACATCATCTGTGCGGGAAAGCTGTACCGAAGGTCACATTGCGGATTGCACAAGTTATGCGTTCATGGTACCGAAGCGACAAGGATAATGGAGGAGATTCACGAGGAAGTTTCTGGCCCCCACATTAATGGTATGATGCCTAAAAAGATTTTGAGGTAGGGATACTTCTAGTCTACCATGGAAACAGAGTGTATAGAGTACGTGCGGCGGTGCCACAAATGTCAAATTCATGCCAACCTCATGCACATTCCACCATCCGATGGTCACAAGTTCATCCTAGTCTCTATAAATTACTTCACAAAGTGGGTAGAAGCAACTTCCTATGCAACCCTGACAACGGTCCAAGTTGCTCATTTCATCAAGCAGAATGTCATCGATCGGTATGGGGTTCCCCAAGCGTTTGTGTCAGACAATGGGGTACATTTCATAGGACGGGCTCGAGAAGTTCTAAAGGAATTCCAAATTCAAGTGCACAAGTCAGCGGTGTATCGCCTGCAAACCAACGGGGCTTTAGAAGCAGCAAACAAGACAATCAATACGATCCTTGAAATGACCATCGAATCCGCTAGGAATTGGCATGAACAACTACCGCAGGCGCTTTGGGGATACCAGACATCCGTCCGTACTACGACAGGGGCAACACCCTATTCTTTGGTGTACAGTTTGGAAGCCATGCTCCCCATCGAGCTGGAAGTGTTGTCCTTAAGGGTCATGGTCGAATGCGAAGTTGAGGAGGCGGAATGGCTAAGCAACAGGTTCGAGGAGCTCATGTTGTTTGACGAACGAAGACTGAGAGCTCTATACCACATTCAAGGATACCAACGGAGGATCGCACATGCATTTAATAAGAAGGTGAAATCAAGGGACTTGGCGGAAGGGGATATGTTTCTGAAAAAGATTCGGCCACAGGTTTTTAATCATCAAGACTATTCTATCTGCAAGAGCAGCACAACTCATCGATCTCGACGGCACCGAGTTCTCGACTCTAGTCAACTTGTATAAACAAAAGCGTTATTACCTCTAAGAGAAGCGCGTTGGGCTGAAAACTGCATGTTACAACTGTTGCAACAGGCTCTTGACTAATTTAATTTCCTTTGCAAGCACCCCTTGTTGTTTTAGTACAACGATCACTTACTGTTTCCTTCTATATGCAATCAGTAATAGGTTAGAAGATATCATGTATCTTGCTTATACATTGGTTTATAGCTAAAT